>OX384030.1:34731585-34804085 GCA_947534325.1 Agonum fuliginosum | reverse complement strand
AGCCTCAGACTTCTTCGGACCAAGAGCGCATACAATTTTGTGGATAGCTATATATCGCCGTTTAGGCCCCATACCAAACTGGATCCACAGATCTGTAAGTGTAAGTAAGAGAATGGAAGAATGAAGCGGCAATAGCAAGAACGTCGGTGTCAGAGCATCGAATTACGACAGATGTAGCCCCATGACGAACCATATCGTGGACATGTAAGATTATGCGATCATCTGCTTCCTCCATATGAGTGCAAGAGATCTTATTTAAATCAGTGGAATTCTCAGTTGTAGACACTTTAACGTTTGTGACTATATGAACTTAGTTACAAAATTTACAAGTGTGGAAGCAAGTTAACTAAATAATTCCTCTTTATTTTCAGCATTTACCCTTCTCTGGCCATTTTTGGCTACGCCATTGCATTATAATAATTTTTAACGTTAATCCAACATGACCAATGTGATCTGCGGGTTGAAATTAGTCGAATTCGATACCCTTGAAAGTGCAAGTCAATTCCGAAATTAAAATTTAGATTTTTAAAGAAAACTCGTTTTTAATGCCTTTTATTTTAATAAATACAAGACAAATTGCTACAAATATAGAATTCACGTTGCAAATTTATGCAAAATGTAAGCTTTGAACTATAAAATTAGTTTATTAACTAAACCTAGAAAATTGAACTTACCCTCTTTGGTCGATTCTGACTACGCCACTGGTCTACCGTCAATTTTATCGATTACCAGATATTACCAACATGCTTGGTGGGTTAGAATTAGTCGAATTCGATACCCTAGTAATTACTGCAATTAAAATATTGCCCAAAGTAAAAATTTGGGCCTTTTTTTAGAAAGTTCGTTTTTAGTAGCCTTAATTTGACAAATAGATGATAGTTGGCTATATATATCGCCTCAACGTTGCAAATTCATGCGGTAAGAACTGTTGGTACATTAAAATCGGCCTATTATCAAGTGATACAAAATTTTACCCATTTTTCACAAAAATGTCCAAATTTCGTATCCGAAGGGACATTTTCAAAGGAACTGCGGGCAAAAAATTTCATTTTCACCTAAAGAACATGTGTGCCAAATCTCATGCTTCTAACCCGAGATGCAAGGTTTTTGCGTTTTTTCGTGTGTACCGCTTGTACTAGTAGTAGCTTTATGGAACAAAAATAAAGATTTTTATAGTAAATAGTGCTATTTATTTTTATCAAATTATAAAAAGGTACCAATCAAGGTGGCACATGCTGTCAATGTTTTTATGTTTCAGTTTTGTGTTTAGATCAAGAATATATATGATAGCACGGACTATGGAGTAGCTTTTTGCAGAAAAAAACAATTTAAAGAAAAGAAATTCTAGTATTTTTAAATTTTTCTGTGTTTAATTAACTCTAATTTCTAAACGAATAAAGATATCAACTTCCAGTTTGCGGCATTGGATTCGTTAGTAAAATTTATGTAAGATACATTGTATTAAATTTTTTGTTAACCCAAAATGTAATTACTATCTTCAAGTGAAAATTACAAAATTTTAGAATTTTAAATATTTTTGTGTTTAATTAACTCTACTTTCTCAACGGATAAATATATCGACTTCCGGTTTGCGGCGTTTGATATCTTAGTAAATTTTACGTAAAACACATTATATTAAATTTGTTGTAAGGCCCTTATGATAACCCAAAATTGAATTATTATCTTCAAGTAAAAATTGCAAAATTTAAGAATATTAAATATTTTTTGTGTTTAACCAACTCTACTTTCTGAACGGATAAAGATATCGACTTCCGGTTTGCGGCGTTGGATTCCTTAGTAAATTTTACGTAAGATACTTTATATTAATTTTTTGGAAGGTCCTTGATAACCCAAAATTTAATTATTATCTTCAAGTGAAAATTGCAAAATTTAAGAATATTAAATATTTTTTGTGTTTAATCAACTTTTTGAAGGAAAAAAGATATCGACTTCAGGTTTACGGCGTTGGATTCCTTTGTAAATTTTACGTAAGATACATTATATTAAATTTGTTGTAAGGCCCATGATAACCCAAAATTTAATTATTATCTTCAAGTGAAATTTGCAAAATTTAAGAACTTTAAATATTTTTTGTGTTTAATCAACTCTTCTTTCTGAACGGATAAAAATTTTGTTTTCTGGTTTGCAGCATTGGATTCCTTGCACATTTTTATGTAAGATACATTGTACTATTTTTTAATAATTTAATTATTTTCTCCCAAAGAAAATTATTGTAAAATTTTAGAATTTAAAAAGTTTCTTGTGTTTAATAAACTTTAATTTCTGAACGGATCCAGATATCGACTTCCAGTTTTCGGACTGACAATTGTTTTATTTGTGATAAAGACATTGATGAATCGGGTATTGATGTTTCAAAAGTGTCTGAAAAGGGAATATCGTCACTAACAGAAGCCAGCAAAAAGATAACAAGTGCTCTCAACTACGTGCCGTGAAATCTCTCATAGTTAACACCTCACGTCGAAAAAAAATACACTAGAACTCAAAGCATTGTGGCTGTTTTGAGGAGGCAGGCTGCATCAACTTCATCAGTACCAACTAAAAATGTTACGTTCGTAGCAATACATCATACATACAATTTCGTGTTATATATCTTGAAATTTTTAAATTGCTTACACTTTTGATCAGTTTAAGATAAGATATTGTTCATTATACTTATTTAAAAGATAATTTAATGCTCTACAATTTCTTTTAAAGGCTGTTTCTTCTCACATTAGCGGTAAAAAGTTATAAGGCAAAGTTTGTCAAAAAACGTAAGACAAAACAAAGTTTTCGAAAATTTGTGAATTTGACGAGCATATAACTCTAACACTGTAACAGATACAAAAAAAGTAAAAAGATCTTCTTATAGGAAATTTTATCAGCTTCAATTTTGTACTTTTAGTTAGGGCGAACGGTCTTCGAGATATAAGCAAAAAACTAAAATCCGGGACCTTCTTCGTGCCCCCTTGCACCCCCCTCTCCACCTAGAGCTGGGGACTTTTGATATGTTTACCTCCTAACTAGTCCAAACACAGCCCTGAAGTCAAAAATTGGGATCTCGGTATTTCCATCCAGAACCCCTTTTCAAGCGTTCATTGACTGGACTATAATGTTTTATTCTATTTCGTGTTGAATGGAAATTGGATTTACAGTAATAACATTTTCGGGACACGATTTTCTATAACGTCACGAGTAAATGACAAAAAAATTGTGTTTTTTGACATCAACTTTCTTAGGTAGGTACTTAGAATGGCACACCCTATATATTTTTACATATTTCAATTCTACATATAATTCTGAATCCAATGATGTAGTCTAGATTCCATTGCAAAATATCTCACTAAAATCAAACGTTTAAGTATTACTTAATAAAATCAAAAGATAAAAAATTAAAATATTATAGAAGATGTTCAAAGTGACCACAATTTTTATTTACACGCATTTTGGACCTTTGTATATTGTTAATAATTATTTTCACCTATCGCATGTCAATTGTTTTTACAATATTAATAAAAAAGTTATTTTGAGTGTACAATTTTTTTGGAACACTCGGTATATTTTCATCCTGGGCACGTGCAAAGTGGCGTACTTATACAGACGTCACATGAAAATGCTGTGTGATCAAGTTTTTCGGTATTAGGGTGGCCTCTAGTATCTAAAAACTAAATTTTCTATGGACGCCAAAATGAAAAAGTGTATATTTTTGTAGATCAGCTCGCTGTAACTCTTGGCACTGGCGTCGCTCAGTGTATATTAGAAGCGTATATCTACAGTTCATGACGGCGTTAAGGTGCTAGTATAGTTAGCGTGTAGTAATTAAATTAATTACTCGTGCATTTCGAGTGCTTTATGAACCAAATTTTGGTTACAGTATACTAAATATATATATATATATATATATATATATATATATATATATATATATATATATATATATATATATATATATATATATATATATATATATATATATATATATATATATATATGTATATATTCTTTTTATATATCTTAATACCCTTTCGGGTGTCGAGATCGGCTCGGGTTTGCATTAGTTATTTTAACCGGTTTATCAACTCTTTCCATTCCTTTCTATTCTTCGCTAGGTTTTTTGCGTCTTGCCATCTGACGTTGTTCTTACTTAGTATTTCTTCTATGTTCTTTTCCCATGTCTTTTGTGGCCTTCCTCTTCTGTTCTTTTTTACTACTCTGACATTCCACATCATTTTTGTTTGTCTATTTTCTGGCATTCTTAATAAGTGGCCATACCATGCGAGTTGTTTCTTTTCAATAGTCGTATGTATGCTTTCTGTTTGTAAATTTACTCTGATTTGGTCGTTTCGTATTCTGTCTCGTCTTGTGATTCCTTCTACTTTTCTTAAATATCTCATTTCAGCTGCTTGTATTTTACTTTTTGTTCTTTGGTTCATCGTCCATGATTTACTTCCGTATACTAATATTGGTCTGTAAATTGTTTTGTAGAGTATCATTTTAGTTTTCTTCGTTACTTGTCTGTTGTTTAAGATTACGTTTTTTAGTGCGTGAAAACTTTTATTTGCTGCCAGTATTCTATTAATGATTTCTTGCTCAAGACTTCCCTTATTATTTAGTGTTGATCCTAGGTATGTGAATGATTCCACTTGTTCAATTTCTCTTCCGTTTATTTTTATGTTTATTATTGTTTCTTCTTTTGAAATTACCATGATTTTTGTTTTTTCCGCGTTTATAGTCATGTTGTGGCTTTTTAGTTCTTCCTTCCATACATTTATGTTGTGTTGTAAATCTTTTTCACTTCTAGCGAGTATTGCGAGGTCATCTGCAAATGCACATTCTGCGATTGTCGTTCTATTAAGGTTGTGATGTCCTATGTATACTTTTTTTGTTTTACTATTTACCTTCTTCATGATACTATCCAGGAAGATGATGAACAGTAGTGGCCTTAATGCACCTCCTTGTCTTAACCCTTGTGTAGTTACAAATTCCTCCGAGTTTTCATTTCCTGTTCGTATATAGTTGGACGTTGTTTTATATATACTTTGTATGGCGGTAAGTAATTGATTGTTCACGTTTCTTTCTTTTAGTATTTTCCACATCCTTTCTCGCGGTACTCTATCGAAAGCCTTTTCTAAATCTATAAATGCTATATATAGTTTTACGTCACTCGGGGGAGGAAAGCAGTGTTTTCCTCTTGCTAATGGAGGGAGGGAAGCGAGTTTTCCCTCCCGCTCGGGAGGAAAACACTGTCTTCTTCCCGGTGCTGGCGGGAGGAAAACATTGCAAGAAAGGTGATTTCGAGGCCCTCGTGACGTAAAATATTGTGTGTCCCACGGGAGGGAAGGCTATTCCTCCCTTGGGCGACGCCGGCGCCCTCGCTCGGGCCGCCGCTTGGCCCGCGGGAGTAATAGCAATTACACCCTTGGGCGAAGCCGGCGCCCTCGCTCGGACCGCCGCTTCGCCCGCGGGAGTAATAGCACGCTTCCCTCCCTAGGTGCACAAAATACTATTTTGTCCTGCTTCATAGTTTCTTCAGTTATCTTTCTTAACGTAAATATATGGTCTTGTGTTGAGTACCCTTTTCTAAATCCGCTCTGGGCTTTTGCCATTGATGATTCTGTTGCTCGCCTTAATTTATTTTCTACTATTGCTTCATATAGCTTGGCCGCTGTGCATAATAATGAAATTCCTCTGTAATTATTGCAGTCTCTATTATTCTCTATTGTACGTAACTACTTTTAGCTAGGGCGAACGGTCTTCGAGATATAAGCAAAAAAACAAAATCCGGGACATTCATCGTCCTCCCTTGCACCCCCCTCCCCACCTAGAGCCGGGGACTTTTGATATGTTTATCTCCTAACTAGTCTAAACACAGCCCTGAAGTCAAAAATTGGGATCTCGGTATTTCCATCCAGAACCCTTCATTGACTGGACTATTATTATTTTAGCACGTACGCAATTCGAAAGAAAATACATGCACTAGAATTGATACAAAAATGTTTCATATGATACTGACGTTAACGTTTTAAACTGAAACTTATTTTCTTTAAAATGTTGTAGTAAAAATAACAATACTTCAAAAAAAAAGAAAAATTTGAAAAATATAATTGTAAGGATTATGCTTAACTGAATATGAATAGTGAATACTGAATTGAACTATTTCAGTTTATGTGTTACGAACAGCCGATTCATCTTTTAACATTCACAGGGCCGTAACCAGGTTATATTTCTAGGAAAGAAAGGCAAAACATTTTGTAGAAAGGTAACATTATTATTGTTCGAGGAAAGAAAATGCTCCGCAGACGAAAATTTTTTCGTTCAAGGTCAAATGCCTTATAATTGAAAGTAACATTTTTTCAAAGGATTTGAAGCTGCATGTTTTTCACCTACTTCATGTAAAAATAAATAATTGTCGGCTAACAGAAGCACAGAAACTTTTAGAAAACAAAATTTATTTTTTATACATTATACTATTTTCGTCAAGATTCATGCTAGATTTCTAGTTTAATAATCCATCCTAGATCGAGATCCGTTCGAGTTTCATAATTTATTTCCAAAGTACCTATTCATATTCAATCGGAACAAATTATACTAAAAATTGCTAGGAACTTCTCGGATGAATCTCGAACTAGAATCTAGACGAAAAAAGTATAATGTATTCAGCCTTAATGTGAAAATATGACATAATGCCAATGCCAGTTGTCGAACTACGATTTCTGATTCGAATATTTAATTCGTATTCCATTTTTGCAAATAAATAATATAAAATTAATTTTCCAAAAATTTTATCTGTACAATGATGAAAGTAGGCATAAATAAAATTTTCAGCTCCGGGAAGGGCAAGAGTTTGTACAACCAGAGCTTTACCCTGCCTGTAACTAAATCTCAAAAGTATAGATTGAAATTGGAAACCTAAATCTTTATCATCATTGGAATGGAATTGAAGGCCCTTCGTAATGAATTAAATAAGGTTCAAATCACTGCTGCACTAGATATTCAATTCAATATCATTATCATTATAGGTACGCAGCTTAATTGACTACCTACATTCAATTTACACATTATTTTTATAGTTTTTTAAATTAATTGTTCCGTATTTGCAACAAAACAAAAATTTATTATATTTATATTACAAGGTAGGTAGATGTATAAATATAAAAATACTTTCACTTATTGAAAGGATTAAAAATTTCTATAAAAAATGTAATAAATTTTTTTCTTGGTGGCAGTGTTGAAATAACAGAAATGATTCATATATATATATATATATATATATATATATATATATATATATATATATATATATATATATATATATATATATATATATATATATATATATATATATATATATATATATAAATGTAAGTTTGTTATGCTCGAACAAACTTAGCCGCCCGTGCGACTCAGATTCAAAAGAGCCGCCATTGGGGCTGAGTCAAACCGTCATGAGCACTGCTGCCACGCTTCGGCCGCTGTCGAGTGAGTCAGCAAGAAGCGCTCAAGACATGTGCATTTTGTGCATCGATTACGAATGATCTTCTAGAATAATCAATGCCTATAAGTTATAATATAATTATTATGTTTAATTGTTGTATTGGATCACAGATCCCTAAGCCGACATAATTGTTGATTCAGGTAATTAAATAATATTTAATGTTAATTTTAGTACTAAGGTTATAATTTTGTTATTCTGCAATTATGGTTATTAATTACAGTTTTTTCTACATCAACTTGTGTCTGAATATAACATAGTTTCTAACTAAAATATAGTTTGAAACTTACAAATCAACAATTAAGATGGCAGTTGTCAAAGTCAAATTTCGCTTAGCTTTCGAAGCTTTGGAGGTCAAGACGACTGTGATAAATGTTAAAACTATCCAAATTTTGGGACAAGAGGAAATTTTTTCTTTCCCAGAAGAAAGCCAACCCATTTCTGTGCACGCGGAACTGGCGAAGCTATCAGTAATCAAAGGAACAGTGAAGAGCCTGAATATGAGGAAGGTAATGTGGTCTTTGACGGTTATTATTTAGAGGCAGCAGACTTAACCACCCAACCCACGACCAGCAATCCTTTACCTTCAGCTGAAAACCCTATCCGATCTTCCCCAAACAATATTATATTAGAAAAATTTTCAAGGAAAAATCAAAACGCAAAATCGTGGTTAAATTTATTTTTGCTTGAATGTCAGAGATTGAATATAAAAGATAAACAATTTCCCGAAGCTTTAAAATTATACTTGGAGGGACCTGCTTTAGATTGGTTCTCAACTATATACAAAACATTTGCGCTGAATAAACCTTGGGATTATTGGGAAAAATCTTTTCTGGAGACATTTGGCGAAAAATCATGGTATGAAATTGAATACGCTTATTCTTTCCGTTGGCTAAATGGTCCTTTCTTAGATTTTGCTTTGAAAAAAAGAAATCTTCTTATTGATGCCGATCCAGACCTCAGCATAAATTCTCAAATCAATTTTATCGTACTAGCTTTACCGAAATTTATTAGATCGCGTTTGAATAAGAAAGAGGTAACTACAATCGAAAATCTAATGAATAACTTGCGACAACTATATCCGATATCAAACAATAAACCTGAGTCAGAAGTAAATAAATTCAAACGAAACATAGCACCATGTCGCGTTTGCGAGAAAGCGGGTTATCCAAATAGATTTCATCCGTTAAATGTATGTAGAAATAATATAACACCAGCTACTGTAAAATCAGCAGAGTCAAAAAAACTAAACACGATCCCGCTTATAAAATTAAATGTTATAATCAATAATGAAAATGCTATTGCGTTATATGATTCTGGGGCCAATGTGTCATTAATTAATTACAAAATTTTGGAGAAAATGAGATTAACAAACAACATAAGCGGGATCCAAACGATCAAAACAATGAATGGTCTCGCAAACACGAATGGAAAAGTAACGGTTACTTTGGAAATATTTCATATACAAAAAGAATTTTCGTTTTCGGTTATAAAAAATGATTGGTTTGAAGATGATGTGTTAATCGGGCTAGATTGTATTAAATCGTTTCGATTATGCCAAAACGAAAATTTAGAAATCACTCAGAGTCCAACCCCAACCCTTGAAATTGAAAAGTTTAAATGTAATCAGAGCTTGATCTCAGTTCGTGAAAATAAAAATGTACAGAATTTGAATAAAATTCCTGGAGATAATCTCAATAATTTATTAGAGAAATATGATTCGGTATTTTCTAAAGAAAAATTTGATATAGGTACGGTAAAGAATTTCGAAGCAACGATACGATTAACCGAAAATAAATATGTATCAAGAAAACCATATAAATGCTCCATTCCGGACAAATTAGAAATAGAATCTCAAATAAAAAACTTATTGAAAGCAGGACTTATTGAAGAATCATATAGCCCTTATGCCTCCCCGGTCACGTTAGTATATAAGAAGGATGAGAACAAAAAATCGCGGTTATGTATTGACTACCGCGAACTTAATAAAATAATTGTTCCCGAAGGACAACCATTCCCTCGAATTGATGATCTCGTTCTTCGTGTAGGAAAGTGTGTTTACTTTACGAAACTAGACATCAATTCAGCCTTCTGGTCTATTCCATTACGAACTAAAGATAAGTACAAAACTGCCTTCGTGACTCACCATGGTCACTGGCAATGGTCATGTTTACCTTTCGGCTTGAAATCAGCGCCGGCTATATTTTAACGAATTCTTTCAAGTATAATTAGAAATAACGATCTAGATTCTTTTGCTATAAACTATATAGATGATATCCTGATTTTTTCAAACGACTATTCTGACCATTTAAAACACATCGAAAAAACATTACAGGTATTACAAGAACAAGGTTTAAAGTTAAATACAAATAAATGTAGTTTTGCACAAAAAGAAGTAACTTATTTAGGACACACAATATCAAACAATAGTATAAAACCGATCAACGATAATTTAATAGCTATACAGAATTTCCCCACACCAAAAACAAGAAAACATATAAGACAATTTTTAGGTAAAGTTAATTTTTATTTAAAGTATATTCCTAGATCCGCGATTACTTTAGAACCCTTACATAATCTTTTGAGAAAAAATGTTCAATTCATATGGTCAAATAAATGTAAAGACAGTTTTAACACAGTAAAAAATTACCTCTGTACAACACCAATTTTAGCAATATTCAATCCTACTAAACCAATATATATTTACACAGACGCTAGCTTAGAAGGAGTCGGTGCAATTTTAAAACAACCCCAAGAAGATGAATCTATTAAACCGATATTTTATTTTTCGCGAAAACTCACCGAATCTCAGAAAACAAAAAGAGCAATATATATTGAATGTGTAGCAATAAAGGAAGGCATATTATATTGGCAATATTATTTAATAGGCCAAAAATTCATCATATTTACTGATCATGAACCATTGCGAAACTTCAATATAAAAAATTGTAAAGATACAGAACTACTCCACATTCTAAATTACATTTCACAGTTCGAATTCGAAATTCATTACAACCCAGGTAAAAACAATTCAGAGGCTGATTGTCTTTCAAGAAACCCGGTCCTATCTGAAAAAAATGATAATTACGATTCTAAAATAAAAATAGTAAATTTTTTAACATTACAAAATATTTTAGATAATCAGAAAGAATTAATGTGTGATAAATATTGCACGATAAGAGAAAATATTATATACAAAACTTTAAATAAAAGAGAGAAAATATGGTTAACAGAGGATTACGGTATTTCATTACTCATAAAGTTACATGATTTGCGAGGTCATATTGGTGTTAAGCAAATGATACTAACGATTACACCAACATTTTATTTCAAAAATATGCACAAGCATATAAAAACAATTTGCAGAACTTGCGAAACATGTTTAAAGAACAAAACAAGATTCGGTAACTTTAAAGCTCCACTATCGCAGTTAGGTCCAGCATCAGAACCATTAGAAATAGTAACACTAGATACGATAGGAGGCTTCACAGGAAGCAGATCCCCAAAAAAGTACCTGCACTTAATGGTAGACCAATTAACTCGGTACGCGTTTATATCCACATCAAAAACGCAAGTAGCGAAAGATTTCATAAACCTGGTAAAATCGATTGAGAATAAAGGTAACATTAAGACGATTTTATCCGACAAATATCCGGGAATTAATTCCACGGAATTCAAAAATTATTTGAAAAGCAAAAACACAAAACTGATTTTCACAGCAGTAGACTGCGCATTTTCCAACGGACAGAATGAGCGAACCAACCAAACGTTAGTAAATAGAATACGTTGCAAGATATATGAAAACAAAAATAAACCCTGGTCAGTCATCGCTTAACAGTGTGTTCATGACTATAATAACACTATACACAGTTCAACGGGTTTCTCCCCTAATTATTTATTAACAGGAATGGATAACTCAATTATCCCAAGGAAATTAAACAAATATACGATTGAAAACCTAAATTTTAATAGATCGGTAGCAATACAAAATACTAACAGAGCTCATAATGCAAACAAACAGTATTATGACAAACATAGCAGAAAAATTGAATACAAAGAAAACGATTTAGTTTATATTCAGAACGGTAACAAACTAAATAGAAAAAAATTAGACCCAGTTCGGACGGGTCCGTTCAAGGTTATAAAAAAGCTCTCGGAATCCATTTACGAAATAGATACTGGTGGAAGAAAGAAAGACTTGAATATTTTTCAAAAGAGTAAAATGATCCCCTATTACCCGGATCCTAGTGAATCCTCTCGGGGAAGGGGGGATGTAAGTTTGTTGTTATGCTCAAACAAACTTAGCCGCCCGTGCGACTCAGATTCAAAAGAGCCGCCACTGGGGCTGAGTCAAACCGTCATGAGCACTGCTGCCACGCCTCGGCCGCTGTCGAGTGAGTCAGCAAGAAGCGCTCAAGACATGTGCATTTTGTGCATCGATTACGAATGATCTTCTAGAATAATCAATGCCTATAAGTTATAATATAATTATTATGTTTAATTGTTGTATTGGATCACAGATCCCTAAGCCGACATAATTGTTGATTCAGGTAATTAAATAATATTTAATGTTAATTTTAGTACTAAGGTTATAATTTTGTTAATCTGCAATTATGGTTATTAATTACAGTTTTTTCTACATCAACTTGTGTCTGAATATAACATAATCCCTATCAACCATAGTTTCTAACGGGATAGCATAGTGGTTAGGATGCTAGGCTCTGGTTACAGAGGTCGTGGGTTCGAATCCCGGTCAGGTCAGGAAATTTTCACGGCCTGATTTGGATCGGTACCTACTCCCGTTACCATTCCAAGTTAGGATCTAATTAACTTGGCAACCTCTAGCTATCAGGCACCGGCTAGAGGCTGTAACAAGGGCTTGCGCCGGGTCGACTGGCAACACACATGGTAGTAAAGTAAAAAACTCCGTGGCAAAGTATATAAAAAAAGCAAAAAATTAATACTGTGTGTATGCCATCAAGTCACCCTAGGGATATAACCCAAATGAGGTTCAAATCGTGAAATGATATACATACATACATATATATATATATATATATATATATATATATATATATATATATATATATATATATATATATATATATATATATATATATATATATATATATATATATATAGGTACTCGGTTTTTTAGGCAGTAACACTAACTATAAATTCTAAGATATTTCCTGTTTCATTTTTTCCTTCTCCTAAATTTCTTATTGACAGTACGCAATAACAACAGTTAGAAGACAGAAAATATTTTTTCTTTAAAAAGTAAACAAAATTGATGTTGATGTGTGACGCAGCACAAAGTTTTCATCAACCAATTTATTAGATTTTTTATCCATAACTATAAAAATATAATAAAGAAACGCTTTCAAAGCCAGAATGTTTTTGTATAAAAAATTCACATTTCTATGTTTATTATATGATTTTAAAATTGATCTAATATGAATCGATGGTCACTTTTTTCTCACTGTCATTCCGGTATAGAAATTTTGACGAAATTTTATCATACTACGCAAAATTTATTATAAAAACCAAAGCTATATGTAGTTTTTATTTTCTTTCAATTCATTTCCCGAAGACATAATTATCCACCGGACATCGATAATTTTCCACATACATGCAAATGATTTTTGGTCTTACAATTTTGTGAATAAAACATTTCACATAAAATATTTACTTTTGCCAATGTTAATGAAAATTTTTAAACGAACTATATATAATTAAAATACCTATTCATGTTTACATTACATTAAGTATGTATTACATATAATTTTTATTTCTTGTTATATTTTCCATAACGAAGTAAAGAAAATAAAGTAAAACTTACCTCCAATTGAGACAGTTGCCAATATTAACAATAGGAATACATGAAATCTCAAACTATGGTAAATACTTAAATTATTATAATTCTTTATACACTTCTTGGCCATGCTGCTTCCACTGGTAATTTATCCTAAAAATAAAAATACAATTAATTATTACAGTGAACTTACTACCATAATAAGCTACATAATTACAAAGGTTTGAAGGTTTCAATCAATTTAAATATATGTAGTATGTAGCTGTTTTGAATTTTTCTGGTCGTTTCACAGAAATATGTTAAATCAAGGTAGGTACCTTTGACTTACGTACTTATATTATTCTTAATGCATTTTCTACAGACTTAATAATAATAATATGCATAATACAAGACATATTCAAGTGTAATGAAATTTTCAATTGAACATTTAATGTGTTATTGAATTGATTATTTTCTATATTTGAATGTATATAGAATATAGGTAATGAAATTATTTTTTATTCAGTTTTTCATTTAAAAGTGTTGATTGTTTCTTGTATTAAATATTTTATAATTCAGTAAGTTTCGGGATTAATTTAGAATATATTTCAAATTTGGTTTGTCGAACAATACCGCAATTTGAATTTATAAATATTATAATAGTATTTTACGTCACTCGGGGGAGGAAAGCAGTGTTTTCCTCTTGCTAATGGAGGGAGGGAAGCGAGTTTTCCTCCCACTTGCAAGAAAGGCGATTTCGAGGCCCTCGTGTAAAATATTGTGTGTCCCATGGGAGGGAAGGCTATTCCTCCCTTGGGCGAAGCCGGCGCCTTCGCTCGGGCCGCCGCTTTGCCCGCGGGAGTAATAGCCATTACTGCCTTGGGCGAAGCCGGCGCACTCGCTCGGACTCGCCTTCGGGTCGCCTCTTCGCCCGCGGGAGTAATAGCACGCTTCCCTCCCTAGGTGCACAAAATACTATTGTGCACCTAGGGAGGGAAGCGTGCTATTACTCCCGCGGGCGAAGCGGCGGTCCGAGCGAGGGCGCCGGCTTCGCCCAAGGGTGAAATAGCTATTATTCCCGCGGGCAAAGCGGCGGCCCGAGCGAGGGCGCCCGCTTCGCCCAAGGGAGGAATAGCCTTCCCTCCCGTGGGACACACAATATTTTACGTCACGAGGGTTGGATATCAGGCAGGCAACATTCAGACCACCAGCCCTATGAATATTACAATTACGAACATTCAGTTCATTGTTAGAAATAAAAGATGTATATGATAATTTTTGAAATTAAATTTTTTTGCAAGCGGGCGGAAAACACTGTTTTCCCGCCAGCAGCGGGAAGAAAACAGTGTTTTCTACCCTAGGGAGGAAAACGGTGTTTTCATCCCGCTCGGTAGGAACGCACTTGCTTCCCTCCCGCCATTAGCAAGAGGAAAACACTGCTTTCCTCCCCCGAGTGACGTAAATAAATTGACGGTATAAATAATTAAGACTGAAACACTTGTTGATTATCATTCTCTAAAGTGCAATGATGCCATTAGTAAATGATTATACATTTATCTCTTTGCAGCTTTATATTGAAGCTGGTATATTCAATCTGTAATAATGATAGTATTCTAAACAAAAATAGACATAGGTACCTATATAAATATGAATTATTACTAGCATTAGTTTTAACTTTTATATTACGTCAGTGTTAAAGAGCAGATTGCTTTGAAATTTTAATTTGCACATTATGGCGGTTTATAATTAAAATCATTTTCAATTTACTCTCATATTTTTAAAGCAAATAACGAAATAGCATGAAACATTCAATTGTAAATATAAACATAATACCAACATAATTGCTTGCCATTTACAAATATGTGCAATCAGTTAATTTTCATTCAGCATTCAGCAAAGTAAGTATGTATGTTTACATTACACGTAATTATTATATATTTTGTATTTTTGAAACGCTATAAACTGTAGGTGTAGATTCTCTGTTTTACAAAGACTGACAACCCTATATCAATGTATTATGAATACTAATGCTGTTATCTCTTTTATTTGAGAGTTAATAAAGATTAACTAAATTAAAATTGAATCTTCATCAGAATAATGATCTGAAATCAAATGCATTATCATATCAGGTTATAATGAGTTTATATAAAAGTAAACATTTTCATTTTATTGCTGTACTGTACTATCATTTAATTTTTTAATTTCAACTAAATTAACAAGTACAACATACTTTCGTTATTCGCTAGTTTTGATTATAAATAATTTTTATTCTTTTGTTGTTTCTTAATAAATAGTAGAGTATTTAAATTTTATTATCCATCTTTTATTTATTTATTTATTTATACACTTAAATCGCAATATTGATTTTACACAATATGATTGATAAGTATTATATCACACCGATATCAATCTTTTATACAGCAGCACATTCCATTGCTTTTTCAAATTTTACGAAGATTTATAAAATACTATTCCTTATACATACAAATTCGGTTAAGAGTGCGTTGCTGTATGGCGGAAAGTATACGCAATAATGACATTTTTTTGTCATCATTTTCTCATTTCTTTGAAACAATATACCCCCATAATATACATATTTATAAAGCATATTTTTTTGTTTACTCGATGAATATATTTTGATTCATTATATGTTGTTGTTGAAGAAATTATAATTTTTATTTTGCCAACTGGATAAAAAAACAAGTTAAATTTTATCTCATCGAGTAAAGTATGTACAATGTGTCACAAATTTAAAATTTCATCTGGATTGATGCACTAGTTTTTGAGAAAATGATGACAAAAAATAAAGTAAAATATTTGTCTTGAGTAGCAAAATTTGTCGACAAATAGTTCTCCCTTTCTTACACAGATGTCCACCACATCGGATCGGTAATGCAGCATGCAGCATGGGCGGGCATGAACCGTGGCAAATTTGAAATGAATCAGAATATAACCACAGCTGTTTGTGTTATTCATATTTCTGAAATATATTATAACAAACAATGTTCATATATATATATAACAGAATATGTATAATACAAAATTCTGAAACTAATCTGCAATAACCCGCCATGAAACAACTTTTAAACGAAAGTAGTTCTGATCTCCAACTTAGCGCGGCGCTGTATGTACCATTTTTTATGTTTTACTGTTACAAGATGACGCCACTGTACTATCTCGCTCCTTTTCTACTATGTTCCTTATTGTTCATGTCCATATGGTTCATATTGTCAGTCACCATTTTAATTTTGTCAACTTGTGTTCTGAGCGGTTTACGATTATATTATATATTGTTATTATTATTGTTACTGTTATTATTTGTTGTTCTTGTTATTTTTCGTGGATTTGTTTTCGTTTTAGTTATTATTATTTTTGTTTCTCTGTGATTGAGTCGCGTGTTTTGTGCGGTGTTGTGGAAGCAGAAGAGAAGTATTTGTAGTTGGTGCGATGAGTTGCATTTGTTGGGAAGGTGTGATCTTCGGGAGAAAAAAGAACACAGTTAAACGGCTCGACAGGATATGGGATATGTGGTCTGCATTTTCAGAGTCACCATTTCACCACGGTGGAAAAAAGGCCCTAAATCGGAACGCCGAACCTGATCCCATTGTGCAAGGTATTTATTTGATTTAAATTTGTTATGTAACATTATAGATAATACATAAAACATTTTTGTTCAATGCTCCCGAAGATCTGAACGTCACAATTGCACCATCGTTGTCGTCCTTGGTAACTCCACCAACCATTCTGTCTCCTGTGACTCCCGACACGGGAGATTGACCAAACATCGTCGTCTGATTTGGTCCCTATATTCTGTAAGACACCCTCCATGCGACCATCTTCAGATTTGTGTAACCTGGAGACGACATCTGCCATGCGACTCTGGACGCCACAGTCGGGAGAGAAAAGATTAAGGGACCAGGCCAAAACGTCGGAAATTAGATATGACGCGGACTCCTCGAAGTGGTTTGTATTTATACTTACATAACATAATTAAGCAACGATGACTTATGCTTGTTTTATTTGTTTGTTTCTAGTACGGTTACAAGATCTGATCTACAGACGAATGCCAAACACTAATATCATCCTGTGTTGACCCAAACTTGAAGAAGTCCTTCAGGTTCATGGTATATTTTCGCGGTTTCATAACTATGCCAAATACAAATATCATCTGCAGGAGCTCAACAATTTTTTGTGGATCATAATCGTAGAAATTTTTCCAAATCTGTGATTAATTTTACATAAGCTAGATGATATCGTACACCTAATATCATCTTCAGCTGATCAACGATCCAGCATATAAAAAAATCTTGGAAATTACTTCAAGTCTGTGATATATTTAACATACCCCATCAAAATAATACCATACCCTAATTATCATCTTGAGTAGTTCAGCCTGTGATATATTTAGCTTAATCAAAATGATACCAAACACAAATTTATTATCATCAACAGTATCTCAACGATCCACCATAAAATGAAAAAAATTGGAAACTATTTTAAGCCTGTAATATATTTAACATAAGCTAGATGATACTATACTAATTATTATCTCCAAGAACTCAACGAACCAGTAAATAAAAAATTTCACTTTGAGTCCGCGTATACAATACTCTTACAAGAATAGGTACATCTAAATATTTGTAAATCTATTTTTGAACAAATCTTTAAAACGATTACTTTCCCATATTTTAAAAGTCATTGTATGAAAATACATAATTAACTTCAATTTGAATAAACAACCATCAATAGCTATAAGAATATGCTTAATATTTCTGATACAAAAATTTATTCATATCATGTTTATAAGAAAATCAATATTGTTCTTTTATGAATACCTGCATATGTAAATAACTAACAAAAGTAATTACATGTATGTTCTCACATATAATACGATAGCACCTGCTTCAATGTTAATTAAGTATAATCTCACACCCCTGTTGTTCAATACTTAAAACAGAAAGAAAAAATTGATTTGATTTTCATTATAAAATCAGTTCTTCTTTTCATTTTTATAAGAATATCAATATTGTTGTTTTATGAATAACAACATATGTAAATAACTATCAAAAGTAATTACATGTATGTTCTCACATATAATACGATAGTACCTGCTTCAATATTAATTAAGTATAATCTCACACCCCTGTTGTACAATTATTCTTAAAACAGAAAGAAAAAATTGATTTCATTTTCATTATAAAATCAGTTCTGCTTTTCATGTTTATAAGAAAATCGATATTGTTCTTTTATGAATAATTACATATGTAAATAACTAACAAAAGTAATTACATGTATGATCTCACATCTTGTATCACAGAGATACATGAAAAATATAGGAATAGTAGTGGACCTTTTTATTTTAAATTATTTCAAATACTAGTAGATAAAAATAATTTAGTTTTTTAGTGTAAATAGTTCTTGCATAATACACCTTCTAAAAATAAATACACCCATGTTTGTGCAATTTTAAAAATAAAAAGAAAAATATTTTTTTCTTATTACTATCAGCTCTTGTATGAAACACAATTAAAAAACTGCGTATTTTATTTAATTAACAAATTGTAATAGCTTAAACAGATCATAATTTTGTTAATTATCATATATTATTCCAGTGATTAGCACATAAAATAATATCAGGTACCTATTTAAAATACAGACACTGTAAACTATTTACATTTACTCAGCCAAACTTATTATGGTACTATAAACAGTGCGATAATTATTATAATCTTTGTTATTTAATTTTACTAATTAATATTTATGTAATTAATTTATGGTAACTGTTTCGATTGTAATATAATGTTTTTTTTATTTGTTAGCATTTTGACTTAATTATTAATAATTTATTCGGAATGTGCTAACAATAAAAAATACATTATAATAATATGCAATTTTGTGTACCTACCGAATTTGTAAAATAAAATAATTTATTTGTTTATAAATTGCGCTTTAATTTTCAAATAGTACGGGTATGAACCATACAAGATAGCAGGGAAACAAACCTTATTCCTCTCTGCCCCGCGTACCCCTCTAAATTGAGTTCTTCATCTCCAACATCAGATGACGCTACAAACATCATTTAGTGAGCTGGTACATAGGATTCCTGTCTTGTCAGTAACTTAGTCTATGACTAATACAGAACAATATTAAAATATTTAGCGCTTTCATATAAGCAAATTTTTTTAACTTCATCTGTATTAATTTTTGATACCGTATAGTTTTCAATCTGAATGTAAGCTATCCTTTTTGATAGTAGAATGCAAATAAGATTTAATCAATTTAAATTTGCTGAAGTAAGTGTCACTTGATATTTTTATTCAAAACTACTACACATATTGATGGTAAAATGTTATTTATTTTACTTTTATTTCAAAAAAAACAGCCTCATTTTTAAAAAATTGTAAGGCATTACCTATTCTACTTCTAATTGAAATTGTTGAAAAATAATATATCTTCATCGCTGTGTTTCTCTAAATGAACAAATGAGACTCTATACTACGTACCCAGACTCAGAACATGTTTATCTACTTAATTTCAGTCTAGTCCATTAATAAAACCCCGGAATAGGCATCAACAGACATAAAAACGTATTTTCTCTTTTTATACTTATAAGTAGGTTAGAAAAAAGTAAATGGAAACTAAATAATCTCTGTCATTTTCTTTTAAAAAAACTTTTCACTTTGAAGATATTTCAGTAAGTTTTAAGCTGTAACTGTTGCAACAACAAGAGAAACCATAAACCATATCTTTTATGTTAAGTTGTATATTATAAAAAACATTGATTTAATTTTATAATATTTATAAATAACTTTATAGAATAAGATAAATTCCGTATTCAAAATTAAAATTTTGAAATTTTCAAGTTATAATGTTGAAGTAAAATATGATGATAATTGGGGTAGTTGTATTAGTTATAATGTTGAAGTAAAATATGATGATAATTGGGGTAGTTGTATTAGTTGTCATGTAACCCTGGCAAGACTGAATAGTGCGTAATGCCTAAATTGAAAGATATAGATAATAGATATATAAACATAAATGTAAACCCGAAAGCGATTGGTGCGAATCATATAAGTATTCTGTGTAGGTTTACCACCGCTACTAGCACTAGTGCAACAACAACACCTTAACAAAAGGAAAAGGGAAATAGGGAAGTTCTTTTTAGCACTGAATGATATCCAGAGTGTCCCTTACAATAGGCTTATTGCCTTCATGATGGTAGCAGGACTGTGCCAAGGGATCCTGATCCTGCATTCATGGCCTTTGTACAATAGCCTTACTGTGCTATACTACTATATCGTTCTCTCTCTATGTGAAACAGACCTCCAAAAAATACATAGGTAAATAACAAACTTATAATAAGTAATTATAAGTTATCTTTGTTTTTCATTTTCATATACAAGGCTTCTTATTTGATCGTTTAAAAACTAATTAGGAAAGGCAAAGGCATTTCACTCATCTTATATTTTTATTTTATAAAATATTAATTAAGGGCATTTTCAAAGAAAATACGGAAACATGGTTTACAAGAAGTTAACACAATTACTTTGGTGAACTATAGTTTGTGAACTATACTTTATGAACTATATATGATTTAACTTATAGAAGCATAAAGCATTTAGTGGTAGTGCTATAAACTATTAAGTATTATTGTAAATTGCAATGATTGGTTAGAAATTAGTGCGTGTGCGCCATATTATTGATTAGGTTGAATGTCGGATGTGCATGCGTCACTAGAGAAGAGGAAAAGGATTTAGATGATGGTAGACGGTTGTAGACTGTGGTAGACTAAATCGTGAATGATTGTGAATCGTGGTGCACTCACGTGTAAACAAAAAATATTTGTTCTGTTTTTCTACTTTTGTTTCTTTTACACTACCTACAAACCTACGTCTTGTACTACGTTGTGTCCAGGTTAGGTTGAAATCATCAGTTCCCGTGTCACCTCTAGAAATTGACTTTGCCGTAACGAGTTCCATGACAATCTTGTTTTGTGTCAACATCCTGATGACTTTTGTGCCTGCGGCAAATACCTGTCTCTTTTCATTTTACATTTTACATTCATCTATTGTAATATGTTATCGTGGTTCAACAATAGTCAAACTACATGAAAGAATAAGAAATAATAACAACAAAGCATGATTTTCATTTGTCACGAATATAAACACAGTATTTTTAATTTTTTAAGATATCAAATAAAAAATATAACTTGAACCCGGGTCATTTCAGTGAATAGTTTATTTGTAATAACAAATATTGCAAATATGTTTATTATTAGGTAGTAAGGTAGTAGTACTCGTATTTATATTTATATAAATAAAATATACTGATACTATGAAACCATATTCATATTACGTACAACTCGCACTAATACTTTAGTTTACCGTCTATTTGGCTGGATATACGTTTCTGTAACTTATTCAAACATTCCTGATAAGTTTCTATTGAAATCCAGGAGTTTCTATTCTGCGGTCTGCTGCTTGCACCCTATGACAACGCCCTTGCATATTCGACATTCAATTTCAGACTTTCTTGTCATTTTCTTTATCGGTTTGGATTTGGGTTTAGGTTTGGATTTTTTTTTCACTTGATCTGAACATTTAACCGATTCTCAAATATCTATTTCTTTTTCGATAAAGAACATCATCTTGAGAATAGGTAAACATTATCTAAGTACCTATTTAGAGCGGAGTTGTTTCCTTTGTATTTTTACTAAATAATGTAAAATATTACAACCCATACCAATTTGATAGTTAAATGTAAATAAGAACTGTTAATTTATTCATAATATTGTAAATGTTCAACAACATGCCAGTGAAATCAGAAAGTTCATAGCAATAAAACAAAGCATGAAAATAAAATGCACATCTTTTTCCTTTGTTTCTCTTCGTAATTTGTATTTGAACCAAAAAACGCTTTCTTTCAGAAAGATACATTTCTCGCTGCGATGTTCATCTTCGTTTCTTAGCGAAACAAAAAGCACTACGCCACTACACGTTAATTTAAACAATGAAGTGCAGTGCCAAAGAAATCATGAATACTGGCAGTTAACTTTAGTTTCATTTGTCAGAAGCATAACTTGATTTTTTAGATTGATAGAAGTTTTCGGAATTCATAATAATAAATAAATAATAATACTATTATAAATAAAAACATACAAAAATATTATGCCCAAATAAAATAATTCATTTATAACTTGATTCTTTCTGTTAGGTAATCTACACATGTCATACTACTTACCCTTAAATTTATGACATTAACTTTAAAACCAGCCTGTATTTAGAAGTTTTATGTTTTGTTTACTTTAAAATAAACTTGTAGTTTAGTTGAAAGTCAAGTTTTCTAACGCATTAATGATAAATGTCACGTCTCTTGCCCTTATAAATAATGAAATTCCTTAACCCACAGATTTCAAGCTCGACAAATTCCAAGTAGGTACTAACATTCATGTGCATCCAGCATTCAATTCAAAATTTCACTGAGAAAATAGCAGCGTTTCCAAATTCCAATACATTTCAACAAAAAATGATGAAATTATAAATACTTAATATAAAAAAGAAATATGAGAAGCGAATGAATATGTTGCATTGCAGTACCTAATATTATAATCGCATCAATAGCAGTTACAGTATAGCAGCTTGTAGAGAAATCCCTGAGTCGTCAGTTTGCAAGGGTGTGACTCCATTTGTTACAGTTACAGTTTGGAGTTTGGTTATCATCATCGGAAGGGATGAATGGTTGGGCAGTTAAGACGATCCTCTATCGCGCCAGAAAACAGACAAAAACATGGATTTCGCCATTTCGCACGCCACTCCACAGCGTTTATTGTTTTGTT
Organism: Agonum fuliginosum; assembly: GCA_947534325.1. NCBI lineage: Eukaryota > Metazoa > Arthropoda > Insecta > Coleoptera > Carabidae > Agonum > Agonum fuliginosum. Next base: position 34,780,967 of record OX384030.1, on the reverse strand, counting down.
AAATATAATAATCTAAATAATTTCATATTATATAAATAAAAACTGTACAGTGGCATGCGAAAACCCTCTTTTTTACAAATAATGCAGTTTTTTTACAAATGGGTGCCAAAATAATTTTTTCCCCTCAAACATAAATTATTTGTTATAAATGTTTATCAAAACAATAAACGATATAGGATAGCGTGCGGAATCAATGTTTTTGACTGTTTTCTGTCCTCACTCACCGTTCACCAACGTATACCTACGTGAAGTCAGGTGATTGAAACTATACTCGTATAGTAAATACTTACATACTATACGCCGTGGTGAATGTAATGATCAACTAACCCATTTCAAGTCGAAGTATTACATCAAAGCAAAGTGTCAGACTTAGTGGCGGATCGTGACATTTTCAAAAGGGGGTGCCGTATAAATAAAATAATTTAAAAAACGCATATCAAAATTGTACTACATTTTTTAATCTATTATTTGTATATAAAATCCATTCTACGATTTTTCTCCCGACAAAGCTGTTCTATTACTTTTTCATTTTATTTGTGAAATCATGTTTTTTTCGATGGGAATAATTGATAAAGCAGTTAGTCGGTTACTCAAATCTATTTATAACGATTAAAACTCAAATTATTGTATTTTTCTGTAAAAATATAATGAATGATAATTATAAGTTAAAATTATATAAAGATATATATATATATATATATATATATATATATATATATATATATATATATATATATATATATATATATACAGTGTGTCTGTCGTAATGGTGTACATAGGAGATTAACATGGGAAATCAGTTTCTTGCCTGCCAAAATTGTTTTAGCGAAAAAATTTCAACTGCATGTTTTAAAGAATACAATTCTGCATCTAAATCATTAAACAAATTATTTTTTTTGCAATTCATAGTTGTGAAAATCCACTTTAAAATGTAATGAAATCGCTCTTTTAATAGTGGTTAGCCGTGAATTTCAGAAAACAATTGTTACAAAATGCATAATATAAAAATTGTCAAAGTGACAGGCAGTTTGTTTAAAATTGATTTTAGGTTAGATTTGTATAACTAATACATTAAATAAATAAAAAAGTTTAAAAAACCAGTTTGTTTTTGCTTAACATAACTTTATTAACAAATTAAATTTTTTTAAACATTTATGTAATTCCTAAGAAACAAATCTAATAATAATTAATCCTAAAGTTGAACTATTTACAATAAATATTCACAAGTAGAACCGTTTTGGGCAAGACAATAGCCTAATCTATTGTAAAATTACATTAGCTAAATGCTTTAATTCCGGCCTAGCTACATATTAATTTTTTGCGGATATTGTGTTCTAGTTGCAACTCTTAATCTTGGATTGTCTGTAGACCAATAACGCGTATTTTGTAGATTAGGTCTATTTATTATTTTGATTATAGAAAATTTTGGTCATCATTGGCCCTGTTTTACATGTATTCGCAAAACATGCTTCTGCTTTCTTCATCATATGGGAATAGTTCTTGCTGTTCATGAAATTAGTACGAATAATATGAATGTTTAAAAAAAATTATGTAATGTATTTGTTATACAAATCTAACATAAAATCATTTAAACAAACTGCCTGTCACTTTGACAATTTTTAAATTATGCATTTGTCACAATTGTTTTCTGAAATTCACGGCTAACCACTATTAAAAGAGCGATTTTATTAAATTTAAAAGTGGATTTTCACGACTATGAATTGCAAAAAAAAATAATTTGTTTAATGATTTAAATGGAGAATTGTATTCTCTAAAACATGCAGTTGAAATTTTTTCGCTAAAATAATTTGGGGAGCAAGGGCAGGCAAAAAACTGATTTCCCATGTTAATCTCCTATGTACACCTTTACGACAGACACACTGTATATATGTATATATATTGCTTATACTGGTAACGAAACTAGTAAACATATTTTTTTAAATTATACGACAGACTCAACAGAGAGTGATAATTCAATAATCATACAATTAGTAAACAAAACTCTAACAATAAACAGAAGTGATGAGAAATAACACCGGTAGCTGTCAATTCCACAGTTCCAGATTCACTTTTGTTTAATGCATAGGTAAGCCCAGTGGAATGTGCACGCGAATCTTGGCGGAATTTGACGAGAGCATGAACGACAGTGTCAGAGTACGTATTTAAATGAATTCTGAGCATAGATTAAAATAATTCTCTTTAATATCAATTGAATTGATTGTGTTTAATAAAATTTATATTAACTGTTGAATGGTTACAATAATTATTACTATTTTAATTTATAAAATATCAATAATGTAGTCATTTTAAAATATCAATAAGAAAAGTATTTTTCATATAGTTTGCTTGGGGGTGCTGTAGTATCGCAGCGCTTATGAACAAGCCGCCACGGCGTCAGACTATAGAACTAAGAAAAGGCGTGATGATAAATTTGTTACGGTCAAAATCCGACATGACTAGCCATTATCATTTCTGTCATTCTGTCTGTTCTCTGTCCTGATTTCAATTTCAATTTATCCATATACACATCTAATCAGTTTAGTAGAAAATAAAAACAATATATATTTAACCCTGGATAAATGGTAGTTAGAAATGACTGCTGGGTTATGTCCGTATGATTTGTAACCGCGTTATCGTTTTAACTTCCTCTTGCGTTACGTTACGTTACCATAATTCAAAAATCATTTTTTCTGATCTCTGAATGTTCAGTTTATTGTACATGTACCTAATCATAAAATATAATCGGCAATACACAATGGAATATGTGTTATGTGTGATACTATTTAAACATAAATACAGGTGATATCTAGTACACGTTTAATGTATTATGCTATGCTGTTTTCGGGTTTGGAACATTTAGGGCTCAGGGACATCAACAAACGGTTTCTGCTTAAGATGCGATGCACACCACAGATATGGATGTCATCTAGTCAACGGACGAAACCCAAATCATATAAAATTACTCAATATTTGCAAATATTTCTTATCAAAACTACACCGAAAGGTAGAAAGACTCAGCGATTTAGTAAGTAAATCATTATGTAAACAGAGTAAAAACCATTCAAACTTTATATAATTATTAATTATTATATAGGGGTTATTATTAATGAAATTATATTACACTAGTGATGACAAATATACAATAACTAAATAATATTTAATTGAATTAATTTACAAATAGAAACAGGTATAATTATTATAAATGATTGTAATATATTATGGCTTGAAAAATAACGCGAATATTAATCTAGAAAAACTTGATCCCTTCACATTAATAATTTTATAATGCGGATTTTATTTAATTGTTTTTAAATTTTCTTAGAAAATATTTCATTTGCTTTAGATACAAAAAATATATCTAATATAATTCAAATATAACAATAAATTATACTATAATCTGGTATACCTATAGTGTATATATATATATATATATATATATATATATATATATATATATATATATACATACAGGGTGTAACAGCGAAACCAACCAACGCCTATATTTTCTTTATTATTATAGTTACAAAAAAATGTTAAATAGCAAAGTTGTAGCTGACCAAGGGGGACATCTGATTAAAGAATAAAATAATTTTTCAAACCAGTGGTTCTCAAGTTACAACACAAAGTTATATTTTTTCAAATGGGAATATACATAATTTTAGTCCTATTCGGTAGAGTATTTTTTTCTGAATTTAACCATGTATTCGTTTTATATCCTTACATAATAAAAATTGTGAGAAAAATGCAATTGAAATTTAAATAATTTTTAACTTTTAATATTAATATGTGCAGTATTCTATGGATGAAAAACAAGTGATAAATTTAAAAAAAATTATAAAAATACCATACAAGCTTGCGATATTTATGCCACGAGATATCCAAAGAAACCACGTCCATATTTAATTTATCACTTGTTTTTCATCCATAGATTAATATTAAAAATTAGAAATTATTTAAATTTAAACTGCATTTTTCTCAATATTTTTATTATGTACGGATATAAAACGAATACATGGTTGAATTCAGAAAAAAATACTCTATCGGATAGGCCTAAAAAATATGTATATTCCCATTTGAAAAAATATAACTTTGTGTTTTAACTTGAGAACCACTGGTTCAAAAAATTATTTTATTCTTTAATCAGATGTCCCCCTTGGTCTCCTACAACTTTGCTATTTAACATTTTTTTGTAACTATAATAATAAAGAAAATATAGGAGTTGGTTGGTTTCGCTGTTACACCCTGTATATTTACTTTATGTATGCTTATATCAAGCTCCAACCATGATTACAATTTATAAACGTTTATAATATACAGTTTTTTATGCGTATCTGGATCTTTGTGTTAAAAACCTTAGGCTAAAATTCACATTATATATACTTACGTTATATAAATAGGTATAATATCTACATATAAAGGAATACAAATACATCTGTTGTTACTCCACATGTATTTTTTGTGGAAAGATCATCACGTTTAAATATCTTGTCTTATATTCAGGTTTTTGTGTTGTAAAGGGTTCCCATTTCTCATTTTGTAAGAAAAGTACCAACGATAAACCTGTGTAAGCAATGAACTTTTTCATGATAAACGATTTTAAACATTCCATGAGTCTCATTTACATTTTTCTCAAGTTTAAGATGGTCTCTATCACTCTGACGACTGCTGCATTCGAAATGAACCAGATGATTCAAGAAACAAATTTAGACATCGTGTTTAAAAAGGTTATTTAACTGAATGTACTTGTAGCATAGAGATAATAGTAAATACGGAAACGGCGCCAGAGGAAAGCCTGGGTGGGCCCGAGCCCACCTTAAAAGTTCAATTCCAAATAATAAAATAAAGATTTTATTGTTAAGACATCCGAGAAAATCAAATGTAATTTTAAAAATATTAATGCTCTACGAGTAGGTGCATTGTAATACATAATTAATTAATTAATTTAATAAAAACTACAAAGTTATGTATTGTACTACAATGTGGTATACCAGTCTGGCAGCCATGCCCTTCATAACACCGTATTTACGAACTCAACAATAGCAATAGACAATAATTATTAAAAAATTTAGATTTAAACATCTTAGTCAATAAATTCGCTGAAGTCCATGAAAGTCGGAAATAAATTTTAAAATCAAATTTTATGACCTATAGGTAGGTATAAGTACCGTAAACAATATGTTTCGCAACCTCAGAATAAAAATTAAAAGCGAGATACTATACAATGATATACTGATCAGTGATCACGTATCAAAATTTTTCAATACTCTTTGGTTTGTTAATCACTATCAGAACATTTGAAGTATCTATGCCGTTTAATTTTTATCCTGAAATTGTGTATACGCATGTTACTTTTGAATACGAATTCTTATGTAATTTTTTGTACATAGATTTATTCTAGGTATATTAAATAAATTAATAAAAGCAATTTTTTAACTTAATGTATTATTTCATACGGGGCCCACCTGAAAAACTATTGGTTCGAGTCTGGCCTACCCGAATATTTTGGACTGACGTTGTCACATTATAATAGTTATGGATCCCTGGGATATGTGTTTTCATATTAAGATTGGAGTGCGTAGTATCTCAACATATTGTATGTATAAAATCATTATCATGTATCTGAGATACACTTGTTCCATGTTATCCTGTGAAATAGGAAGCAGCAAATATGTCGTGCCTTTATTGAGTTAGCTTTTCTGCTCACATAACATATAAAAACATGCACAATACTAAATCGAATACGTAAATTTGAAATTCCATTTCAGAGAACATATGTCAACATGTGTTTGAAATTTGTTTCTTTTATAGGTGCAACGGTACACGCATAAGATTTGTATAATTCTACTAGGCCCAGACTATGATATAGGAACAATTAACCAGCTTTACTCAGCTTTCTGACTGCAATTTATTAAATTCACCATCGGTTTCTCTTTCACTTCGATTTTCTATTAGCAGAATTATTTGGATTTGTTCGTCTGGAAATTGGTATCTCAAATATCAATGAACCATTTCGGTCTGAACGTCATGAGTTCCATAAAAGGTGTGTTTGTTTATATTAACAATGAAATATGGGGTCTACAATCGTCCAACACAATGTGGATAAACTCGTCGTTAGTCGTTGCGAGTCGTTTGTGGTTGAAAGTTCTGTACCGCAGGAAAGCTTAAAGCTTTCCTGCCGTTCTACCCGGACACTACCCGAACTCTACCCTTCACAATTCACAAATTATTGTGAAGGTTGGGTGTTGCTTCTAAATCTTTCATTCATATTTCAAATTTAACGTGCTGTTTATTGTTCGTAGCAGTTTCGCCAAATAACATTTTCAAATAAGGACATTTCATCAAAACATTCTACTAAAATATACAATATACTTAGGTAATTGTATTTCTTTTTTGGTCATTATAAATACGAAATTTGTATAATAGATATATTTGAAAAAAGAGTAAAGAACTCACATATTTTAGTCATCTTTTTGCTCGTCTTTCTACAACCGAAAATTTATTTTTGAAGTAAATTTACTTGACGCTAGGTCAAGTTCAAAAGAGAAAGAAAAACCTACTTCTGGAAACAAACCTTGTGCCAATTCATATTTAGAGCAATTTAGTGATGCGAAAAGAAATTTTGAAAAGTGCCCAAATAAATTTGAAGATAACGGATTTGAAACAATTCTCGAAATTAGTCCAGTCTTTGTAATTCCCAGAAAAAGTTTTTAAATTTAGAATTGGCAGATTAGGAAGCGACTCTTTGTTAGCGAAATTTGGAGATGATGCGGTAGAGTTAAGAACATTTTTATTTTCAGATTTATGAATAATATCCATTATGTCACCCATTAGATCGCAATATTTGTTTTCAAATTCAATCCTATCTTCCCGATATTTGGCTCTTGCTTCCGCCTTGTTATCAAGAGTTTCTAATTCATACTGGGTTTCTTCGAATTCTTTCCTTACAGCTTCAAGAATTTCCTGACGCGCTTTCAAACGACTGATACTAGTATTCGCACTATTAAAATTTGCAATATAGACTTCCAAACGTGCTATTTTTTCATGAATAGTAACAAGATGGTTTCTGACTTCATCAATTCGAGTCATCTTCAATACAAAACAACTGAACTTAATAAAATAATATTTAGAATACTTTACGGACACAAAATACGACTGATTAAAGAATTATACTTGCACAATGCAAAGAATATGAATGAAATTATAGATCGCAAAAAACCACCTCCCAAATAAACTGAATGCCCAAACAATCAGTGCGCACCAAAGCACTTGAAGAAGGAATAACGATCAGGGATTGATTGCAAGAGGATTTAAAGAAAGCCACTAACCTGATGACTCCCAACAATGTTGATGATCGTGAACTTAGAATACCATAGATGGCTGCTACGATTCGGCTTCGAAGGACCAAATGTTAACCCCTGGAGAGGTTGAATGATGTTGGATTGTTGAATAAAAGATTAGATATTTGTAATAGCTTTATTGATCAACACGAATATACTTGTTATATGGTTAACACTCAATAGCTGTGAGTCGACTTCTTACCCTAATACAAATCTTGGGGTATATATTGGCTATAGTAGTGGGGGTGAGTAGTGGGGGTGAAGAACTACACCCTACACAATACAAAATGGGGTACGTAACTGTACATAATCTTTCCTCATAGGTGCGTACCTACGTAGAATGGAACGAATATAGAATAATACAATACTATTCACTATTAGTAAGTAAACAAATAAATTTTTATACTATAAACCGCGATGGTTTGGTAAACAGGTGGAAGAACCATCACCATCATATTCAGTGTTTTGTGGAATAAATATTTCATATTTTGAAATGATTTTAATTGATTAGATGAAATATAAACATTTAAGAAATACTAGATACAAGATACCCTTGCAATCAAATAGCAATTACCAGAGTCTGAATGGTGCACGAAGTTACGGCTAATTATAACACAGAAGTAATTTAGTACAAAACATGTTACCTCTATTCACTGTTACTGTTGCCAACAAAAAAATTAATATATTCCATAATGACACTTCTTGTTGTTTAAATGACTCCTACAGCTCCTAAGGACAAACTGAGTGACGTGAGCATAATTTATTATTTCTTAACAACAATAAGAAAACAATATATTAATATTTACAAATTATAAATTATATGTAGGTACTTTAGTTACAGGACTAATGCACATTTACCCAAAGAAGCAAAAAATGGTTGCACTGTTATTCTACTCAGCAAAACATTTAGTTACTCTATTAACTATTATATACTTTATCTAGTAATTTTTTTTACACGGCGGGATAGCTAGTGTTTAGGATGCTAGGCTCTGGTTACAGAAGTCGTGAGTTCGAATCCCGGTCAGGTCAGGAAATTTTCACGGCCTGATTTGTATCGGTACCTACTTCCGTTACCATTCCAAGTTGGGATCTAATTAACTTGGCAACCTCTAGCTATCGGGCACCGGCTAGAGGCTGTGACAAGGGCTTGCGCCGGGTCGACTGGCAACACACATGGTAGTAAAGTAAAAAACTCCGTGGCAAAGTATATAAAGTAAAAAATTAATACTGTGTGTGTGCCATCAAGTCACCCTAGGGATATAATCCAAATGAGGTTAAAATCCCGAAATGATAATACATAAATAAGTATATACTTTATCTAGTAATTTTATAAATCTTTATTTATTTATATTTACATTTTGAGTTGTGGTAGGGTGAAATATCGTTATGTAACCAGTGCAAATTTAGTAAATATGTAAATCGCAGATGGTGTAGTACGAAGTACGCTGCATTATTCAACTACTATATTTTCAACTGAATATGTGCATTATTTTACCATACTATCTATTTATCATTGAGACTGAGGGTAAAACTAATTATCCACTTAAACATATTAGACGTAGGTTTTTTTTATTTCTGCCTTTTTTCATTTTGTTCAGTGGACTAATAGTATTTTTTTATCCTTACAATTCATTTATTTGTAAATTACAAATTCTAATACAAAAATATATTCAAAAGAGCAGTTATTTATATTTGAAATATTACATTACATTCGTAAGTTTAGATTATATTCATATAGGTATGTTTATTTGGCAGTATATATAACTAAATTCATTTATTATGAGATACATTTGCAAGTAATACTGTTACGCATTATGTTAAAATGTTAGATTAATTTGTCGGTGATTGGATATAGTATGTAGTGTAGTTATTATATTATTAACGTTATTGATAGAATCATTATTATACAGTGTTACTTGTAAATTTAGTCTATGGTCTTAAATGAGAAAAAACCAACAAGTATACCTATAACTTTTTATTGAAAAATCTGAAAAGTTCATGAAAAGAACACTTCACTTCTTATATTAATACAAAACAATTATTGGGTAAATTTTGCATCGTATGATAAAAATAAAAAATAAAATAATTATTAAAATTATTTATAAAAGTTGTACCTACTTTATAGATTATGCAGCACTATTTGTAAAACTTGTCTTTTTATAAATAAAAAACACAATAAAAGGCTGCATAAAATAATATAAAAATGTCCAAATAAAAGTTGTTAGTGATGCAAGATAAATTCAGGAGAAAATTCGCATTGTAGGTGCCTACTTTTAAACGATAAAATTCTTCCGTATATCGAACTTACGCTTCTCACTTCTGAGTTCTCAAGTTAGTGAAGAAAGTATTAAGAAAAATACATTTACAATAGTGTCTTATTTTACAAAAGAGTTACGTTTATTTTTCTAAAATTCACTCGTAAAATAAAGCAGATCCGTTTTATACCGGCAACGATATTAAATTAAATGACATTTCTGGCTTACTACTTATGTTCTTGGTGCAGCTAATATTTTTATATGAATAAATAAATAAATGTAGATAACTACATCTTTTTTATTGTTACATGAAAGTTCCAGTGCCAGAGATGAATTTTAAGACCTAAAAACAAGTTGACATTAAAAGTAAGATTTTATAAGGTAGGTTTATTTTTGTTATAATAATAATCTGATGAAAACGCTGCGTATAAGTACTAGAATGCATTGATACGTATTAAATTGGTATCGCAATAATCCGGGTACAAGTTTTAATGGTTATTTGATTGGCAGTAAATAGAAAAAGAAGATTGGATTAGTAAAAGCTCTTAAATATTTCTTAAATGGAGAATTTGTATAGTATAGTAGTAGTATAGTATATATAGGTACTATAGGTACTAAGAAAATGTTGACGTAAGGAATTAACATAGTAAATTAGTAATTTAGCTGCCCGATACAAAATCTAAGTAGGTACATCACGTGAATGTTAACTAAGTTTGCTTCCTAATTAAATACAAATATTCGTGACATGGAAAACATTATTTTTACTAAATTTACTTATAACTCTTGCAACGTAATTACAAATGTAAATACCTTTAAAAATAAACTCTAATTAAACAGTAAGCACATCATAATATGCATACTACGATATCGATATACAGTGAAATTAAATTAAATTTATAACATGTTTATATTTTTAACTAGAGTTCTACGCAATAAAATGTGCCGATCCTATTTTTTAAATATTTTTCAGTCGGAAAATATTGGAAATTGAAATTAAATTGAACACAATGTTCAATGATATCCTATTCTCTATTGCCTTTGACAGTCTTAATTTGTATCATGTGTATCAGTTTACAAAATACAGTTCCAAAATAGGTAAAGCTTTAAAAAATCATTTTGCTTTTGCAAAATAAATCAATAAATATAAACACAGTAAATATCATACATACTTTTTCTTTTCTATTTTGCATGACGAAATATACGTTTAGTATAATTAAGTTTGTTTGAAATCTGTGTTCACTATTTAATTATTATTCTATATGCGTTATCATATTACCTTTCAGATATCTTATAATTAAAATGACAATTTAAATTTGCAAGTTGTAAGAATTTTACATAGTATTCGAGTAAACTAGCTAGCTATCAATTAATGGTGTTGCTGTCTAAACTAGTGATATGATAATGATATCTTTCATACAATACAAAATAAACAAAAACTATAACTAGTAGATCAACAAACAAAAACTTACTAGATCGTAGGTATATCGTGGAATATAGGAATTAGGATAGACATATTATCCAATCCAGTTCTGTTCTAATTCTGGACTCGTACGCATTTTCCAGAAAAAGAAATAAGAGGTACCTAATGAGTTGGTATTTTGATTCTTATCTATAAAGGTGTATTGTAAATGTGAATTGTAAAATAATTCCATGGGGTACACAAGTGAGTGAGAGTTTCCTCGTGTTCAACTGATTTCATATTTAATGGAGGCTAACTACCCATGAGTGACATCATTTTTAAAATGAAAAAAGCACTCGACAGAGAATTTTAGCTTTGTAACTTTATCAACGCATTGTAATATAATAGGAGTAATGTCTAGGTATTACACTCGAGGAAAAAATTAGGGGAACATTTTTTTGTTGACGAAAAATGTCCAATTTTCAAACCATGATAACTCGGTTGCATTTGACCCAAAATCAATAATACTTTGAGTTTTAAAAAGATATCGAAAAGATCAAAGTCTCCTCTTTCGAATGGTGTCCCTGAAAGCCACATTCGATACATTTCATGTCCCGTAAACCACCATAGAAAAAGAAAGTTTTTGACTGAAAAAAATGTTCAACTTTGACAACTTGCACGGATTGCCAAAAAAATTGTACACCTTATTCAAGGCAAGGACATTAAAGTTCACACAATTTCCCTTAAAGTTAAAAAAAGAACAAATTTCTATGATGATTTGATCCAAACTTACGAGCATTTGAAATTTAAAGTATCATAGAATGTCATGTTCAGTATCGCGTGTTTCCTCCGCGTTGCCTACGCACTTCTGCAAAACGCTCTCGCATGTTGATGGGACGACAAATTTTAGCCCGTGGAATGCTCCACCAGATAACTTTGCACCATGTCATCGCAATTTTTTGAACTTATGAGGGTTTCATAGGAAAATGAGAAAATTGTATTGGCAATAACTCAAATTGAGTCAACAATTTTTTTTGCGTGATCCGCAAGTTGTCAAAGTTAGAAACTGACAGCAAAAAAAACGGTGTTTTTCGTTTTTCTATGGTGGTTGGGAGGAGGTAAAATGAGTTTGACCGAAGATTAGCTCACACAGCTGTAAAGTAGAGATATTGAGCTTTTTAAAACTCTACTCTTCATCGATATTGGCTCATACCCATCGGAGTTATAACCTAAAATACCCAAAAAGCACTTTAAATTTCAAATGCTCATAACTTTGGATCAAATCATCGTAGATATTTGTTCTTTTTTGAACTTTAAGGGAAATTGTGTGAACTTTAATGTCCTTGCCTTGAATATGGTCTACAATTTTTTTGGCAATCCGTGCAAGTTGTTAAAGTTGAACATTTTTTTCAGTCAAAACTTTTTTTTTCTATGGCGGTTTACTTGAAATGTATCGAATGTGGAGACTTTGATCTTTTTAAAACTCAAAGTATTATTGATTTTGGGTCAAATGCAACCGTGTAATCATGGTTTGAAAATTGGACATTTTTCGTCAACAAAAAAGTGTTCCCCTAATTTTTTCCTCGAGTGTATTTTATTGAATTTTATGCAACGGCGTAAGAATGTGTAGAGTAAAGATTTACAGACGATTGAAGAAGAAAATTGTTTGTAAATTTTGCCGCCGACAGTAGTGAACCCAGAATCCTTAGATCGAATGCCGATGCCTTACCTTTCATTCCATTTCCGTGTTGATAAGAGAAAGAGGGTGTTAAGCAAACTGGAACAAACGGGGTCGTAGTCGTAGGTACCTTTATAAATTGACAACTCAGGGATTTACACATAGGTGTTAATAACCGCTTTGCAATAACCTATACGACAAACATTGTAAACATTATGTTACTTTCAACAATTACCTAGTCAAATAATTATTATTAAAATTCATGTTGTGATTTTTTTAAGTTATAGATATCTTACTCTGATTAGTTTTTAATCCGTCATTTTGAAAGAAAATAGCGAAAGGAAAACAAAAGTTTTTTGCGTGACACAAATAAGTAACGATTCTTTGTATCCTTCCAAACCTTCCAAAAATTGAGACAAATTTGTTAATACTGTGTTTTGTAAAGGAAATTAGCAGAATTTCTTGATCATCAAATATGATTGAATTTTTTTTTAGTTTAATGTAGAGAAGGAAGTGAAATGTTTTCTTGTTGACAGATAATTTTGTCACATTACTGAGCTACTTTATTAACGTTTAAATTGCTGAGTCATTAATAATATTCATAAATTAATAACAGGGATGAAGATTCAAATATGCTTTACATATCGCTCTTATCGTAAACGTAAATTTCAAGCATGAAAGAATGAATAACCTTTTAAACGACATCACAAAAGCACAAAACAAAATTTTATTGTTTTCATGTTTCTAATTAAGCTGTAATCAGTACATCTAAATAGCAATTACGTAATATTAATTTTAATGTGAATAAATAATAATCATAGATTTATATTTTCTACAAGACCGACGTTTCGACACCACTTGTGTCTTCGTCAAGTCTCTACACACATACATATAAAGTTGTTAAACAGTCTGAAAATATAAATTAAGCAGTACTTACAGCAGATTAGTTTAGATAAATACTTAACATAGGTAATACTTTATTTTTTATTGTTTGCAGCAATTAAGCTGTTATTAAGAATCTTTTGTTATACTAGCACAAAGACATTTCTTTTGTTAAAATTTTGAAGCAATTTTTTAATTAAATTTATAATTAACTTTAAATTGTTTTCAAATTAATTTAAACAAAAAATATTGTATAATTTTCTTATGTAACTAGTTTACACATCAAACGAAAATAGGTAATCCAAAACAGTTATTATAAACATTTTATGCATGGTTTACCTATGCAGAAAATGTATGAGTATTATATTTTAAATACATATTTTCATAAATCTATTTTATAATATAACCGTAAACTAGCAGATATTTTTTACTAAACAATCGATAATATCAAACAAATTCAGAAAACACTTCCACTTAAAATTGTTTGGTATAAATTTTGTATTAAAAAAATTCATATTTCTTATGAAAAAATAAACATTTCATTAACCTTATTATGTATATGCATTTTAGGACTATAAATATAAGAGTAGATAGGTACTTGTAAATAGTTGAAATAGTTTAAAGTGCATACCATATACAAAATTTAAGGGTGTATAGTATTTTGATTCATGATTGCGTCCAACACTGGTTGGATCATGAACCAAAAAAATTTTTGTTGAAATTCGTAAATTAAAGAATTCCATTTTTTCCTATTTGTAAAATTATTATTACATTAATGGAATTACGCTAATAAATACTGCATAACTATTGTTTAAATTTTTAATATTTAAATTTGACAACCATTGGTACCCAAAATGGTATTGTTTTGCAAACTGCTGTTAATTTTACGAATTTCAACAAAACTCTTTTTGATTCATGATTGCGTCCAACACTGGTTGGATTACATTCTGTATATAGTATATATATATATATATATATATATATATATATATATATATATATATATATATATATATATATATATATATATATATATATACAGGGTGTTCATTTTTTTAAGTGGCGCACCATTGCTAACTGGAGAACTATAAGAGCTACGAAGATGGTTAAATTAGCAAACAATTTCTATTTTATATGACTACTTTCATGAACGAAACAAAAAAATTTTTAGACCAGTGGTTATCAAACTACGAGATGCAACTTTCTTATTTCAAATGGAGACCGATTTTTTTATTTGCTTATTCGATTCAGTATTTTTTTCTGAATTGAACGAGATATTAGTTTCATACCCTGGCATAACAAAAACATCAGAAAAACGCTATTGAATATTATGATAATTTAATTAAAATCTGATTGTTAGTTAGTGTTATGGAAGAAAACAATTGAATATTTTGTTTCATATTAATTGTTAGTGAAAAAGATTCTAGTATACTACACTGATCAGACCAAATAAGGTCGAAACACGTGTCCGTATAGTTACCGCCACCTTACACCCTACTGAGTACTTAGTACCCTGAACTCATACACTCAGTAGCGGTCCTGTCTCCTGATTAAAATTAAAGAATCTTTTTCAAGGTAAGTGTCATCCTGGGGTCAACTTAATTTTTTTGAATGGGAACCAGAGCTTCCAACCCAAACCTGAACCGAATCAAAACCGGAACTGAACCGTACTATTTCAGTGTACCCGGACCCGGAACTGAACCTCTAATATTAGTTTTATCTAAACCAGAACCCGAACCGAACCCGCTTTAAAAATGCGGGTTCAGTTCCGGATCAGTTCCGGTTCGGGTTCAGTGTTCAGGTCTGAACATGCGTAGTAGTAGTAGCGTTGTACTTTTGAGTTTCATAAATATTATTAATATTACCTATTGTTCTAATTATTTAACTAAGTATTTAGCCAAACAGTTTTTTCTAATCTTATTTTAAATTATTTTATAATAACATTAAATTACAGACTCGAACCAAACCAGAACCCAAAACCTAAACCGAACCTTGCAATTTTGGTGAACCCAAACCCGAACCAAACCAAGAATTTTAATGTTAATTGAACCCGAACCAAACCTGAACTCAACTTTAAGAAAAAATTTGGAACCGAACCCATTTTTTAGCGGGTTCGAAGCCCTGATGGGAACCCATTTTTAGCTTGACCCGGGTCAAAAAAAATTATATGATAATTCTTTCCCCTCAAATTCATTGAACCCGTGTTTCAACATTTTTGGCTGGGTTCCACGGTTTCTGAAAAAACACATTTCGAAATTCAATTTTTTTCACTTTCCTGCGTTGATAACTCGATATATTGGGGTGGGGGGAAAAACGTTTCCTACAAAAGTTTCTTCTTTTTTGCGTAGAACACCTTGCCAAAATAAAAAAGTGGGGTTCCCAATTAAAATTTCGAAGTGATCCCCCTCCTCCAACCCAGCTGGTGAGGGGAGGGACTCTCATTTGGTGTCATTCAATAGAACATTTAATAATATTTAGGATGTATTTTTTTGTTTCTCAATCCGTTTTGTTGTTCGCGAGATAATCGAGGTGTACGGGTGGTCTCAAACACCTGTATAATGAAATAATTATGATTTAATAAAATTTAAAGAATGTTGGTCCGTCTGTTAAATCACCCCTATATACTGTCCACTGTATCATATATTATAAGCCTATAGGGTATTTATGTGTTTTGCTACAAACTGGTATAACTGCTAACTGCTAGTACATATATCACATATACTTAAATGAACACAATAGCAGTTTTCGAAGCCGCCACCTCCAGATTTCAGGAGAGACTAGATGATAGGGTGTTAATACTAAGTTGTAACACCGGAAAATGGTAGTTTTTTTTAGTTAATTTTCAGCATTTGCTTTCGGTTCTCTAAAACATTTGTATTTAGAATTATTTTCTATTTTATCAAATAACAAAATGGCGACCGATCAAAAATTTCAAAACAAGATATTTTGAAAACCACTCGATCGATTTTTGAAAATAAAACATTTATAAAATCCTTAAACTATCTACTATAACATTTATCTGAAACATTTTTTCGATCTGTCCAAAAAAAGTTTTTATTCAAATTGAATTACAAGATTATTTTAACAAATTGCAACAATAATTTAAAACAAACTAGGTTTGCTAATATTAAACAAGAAAAACAAGTAAAACAAGAAAAATAAAACAATGAACAATGAAACAACAAGGGAGGGACTAAATTTGATTTTCAAAATGGCCACCATTCGCAGCAACGCAAACCTGGCAGCGTGTATCGTGTAATTCAATTTGATTAAAAACTTTTTTTGGACAGAGTGAACAAAATGTTTTAGACCAATGTTATAGTAGATAGTTTAAGGATTTTATAAATGTTTTATTTTCAAAAATCGATCGAGTGGTTTTCAAAATATCTTGTTTTGAAATTTTTGATCGGTCGCCATTTTGTTATTTGATAAAATAGAAAATAATTCTAAATACAAATGTTTTAGAGAACCGAAAGCAAATGCTGAAAATTTTTGTATTTTTTAAATATTCCTTAAAATAGCGGAGTAATGACGATTTTCCGAAAAACAAAAAAACGCCTATAACTCGGAACTGGGACTCCAAATCAAAAAATTTTAATAAGAAAAGTTGTTTGTTTCGATGAGTTCTAACTGCCATTTTCCGGTGTTACAACTTAGTATTAACACTCTGTATATATATACATATATATATATATATATATATATATATATATATATATATATATATATATATATATATATACAGGGTGAGTCATCGAAATGCCCGTCGTCGATATCTCCCTTGTCGTTAAAAATACAGCATAAATTTATTAACAGAATTTTTCATCTACTCAAGGAGCATAACTTAAAATTATTTTCACATATACAGGGTGTTGCATAACGATTTGGCAATAATTGTTCGTCTTTTTTTAAATGAAACACCCTATATATTTTTATATATTTTGAATTTTATTTTATTTACCTATACGAAAATATAAGTTTCATTTTAGTTTTCCGCGGCGTTGCCAAGTTATTCAATTTTTTCTCTAAAAAAAGCCGAATACACGTATTGTTTTATAAAGGCATACTGAAGTTATTTTAATAGTAAAAATTATGAATTTTTTTTTCTGTACAGCTGTAACTATACTCTTTGTTCTAACATAACTTTTTTTAAATGTTATTATACAGGGTGTTCAATACAGAGAATCAAATTTACTCAATTTCAAATGGCTATAACTCGTATTTTTCAAATGGGACAACCAATATTTCATTATTCTGTTGTGTGTATTTTTGCATCTTCTTATGTTATAAAGCGTGTCCTATGACTTAAAACATTAATTTAATTAATTTCGAAATTAATGATTTTAGACATAGGACACCCTTTATAACATAAGAAGATGCAAAAATACACACAACAGAATAATAAAATATAGGGTGTTCCATTTGAAAATGACGAGTTATAGCCATTTGAAATTGAGTAAATTTGATTCTCTGTATTCAACACCCTGTATAATAACATTAAAAAAAAGTTATGTCAGAACAAAGAGTATAGTTACAGCTGTACAGAAAAAAAATTCATAATTTTTACTATTAAAATAACTTCAGTACGCCTTTATAAAACAATACGTGAATTCGGCTTTTTTTAGAGAAAAAATTGAATAACTTAGCAACGCCGCGGAAAACTAAAATGAAACTTATATTTTCGTATAGGTAAATAAAATACAATTCAAAATATATAAAAATATATAGGGTGTTTCATTTAAAAAAAGACGAACAATTATTACCAAGTCGTTATGCAACACCCTGTATATGTGAAAATAATTTTAAGTTATGCTCCTTGAGTAGATGAAAAATTCTGTTAATAAATTTATGCTGTATTTTTAACGACAAGGGAGATATCGACGACGGGCATTTCGATGACTCACCCTGTATATATATATCCGCCACTAGCGATAACTTTGAAATAGTGCGGTGAAACAAAAACGTTCCAAATAAAAAGTTAATGGTTATGAGGGAGACATCTGATGCCGTCGACCATTTTCCCCCCAGACCCCCTGGGGGGCGAGAACGGGTGGCAACTTTAAAATTTTAAATGGAAACCCCTATTTTTTATTGCTGATTCGGATAAAGCGTTAAAAAGTAGGTGAATTTTATCCGGGGTGTTTTTTGAATTTGTTGATAGATGGCGCTGCAAACGTCAAAATTTGAATATTTGATTTGATTACTGCGTTAAAAAAAATGCTATTTTTTCACTTGGTTTGCTAGTAAAGATAACCTTCATGTAAAAATAAGAGTAACCACTTTTTTCAGGCATTTTGATCTTTGTGGAAAAGTCTTTGTTCCAGGTGGTAGTTTTTAGGGTGGGATGCGAGAAAAGAAACAAACGTGTCATGTTGTGAGTGAGTTTCAAAGTAATTATAACAATTTATTATGATGATTTTTACAATTTAATTTGAAACAAAAAATTTAAAAAATTTGGCATTTGCCAAAAAAAAACGAAAAAAACTCAAATTAAAAAAAAAACTCAATAAAATTCACCTGCTTTTTAACGCTTTATCCGAATCTGCAATAAAAAATAGGGGTTTCCATTTAAAATTTTAAAGTTGCCCCCCGTTCCCACCCCCCAGGGGGTCTGGGGGGAAAAAGGTCGACGGCATCAGATGTCCCCCTCATAACCATTAACTATTTATTTGGAACATTTTTGTTTCACCGCACTATTTCAAAGTTATCGCTAGTGGCGGATTAAAATGGGACACCGTGTATATATACATATATATATATATATATATTAATGTAGTCGGTAATGATAGTTATAATAAATAGATTAGCGAATATTTAGTGTATGAGGAGAATGATTGACTGGCACCCCGAAGGAAAAATCCAATTTATAAATCGATAAGTGAAAAAACGAAACATGACGTCTAATTTGAACTCTTGCTATTAAAACAAATTTGTCTCGATGTGTAGGGGAATTTACAAAATGTATAAATAATAAATACCTACATAACAAAAATACACCAAAATCAGTGAATTAAAAACAGTAAATATTGAACATATGAAATATAAAAGAAATTCTAATGACTTTACTCGTTCAGGTAAATGTATTTGATATATGAGTGACAAGTCATTATGATGGGCAGAACGTATTAGCGCATTAGTCTATTTACCAACAACTGTAACAATAAAACAATAAAACGCCAAACAAGTAAATTGTAAACGCAAATGACATTTTTAAATGAAATGCCACAGAGTGATATTGAAAAGATTTTTCAAATACAAAGGGTCATTATCACTCTGTCAAAAAAGATAAATGATTTATTTCAGTGGCAAAATATACATTAAGTACTAATAATATTTAAACAAATGGTAGACAGCTCATTTGATTTATTATACCAAATGATTATTACCTACTTTTAATGCAAATTTCATTATTCAATATTTCCCCCATTATTAATTTTTTACGCAATGACAATAACGTTTTTATATTATGCGACAAATGTGTTTACACAATAAATAATTACCATTTTTAAATATTTGTTTTACTTTAAAAAATAGTTTGGATGTAGACTATATGGCTCTGGAACAACATTTGTTTCATTTTAATAAAAATATTCCGTAAAATATATTTCGTTCGTCATAAAAAATGAGAAAGTAGGTAATAAATTATCACTTCATTTAATAAAGCATATCACTTTAATGAGAAATAATATATTTTTAATAATTACAGGAGATTAAGAACAGTTTTTTGCATCGTGAAAATAACAGTACCTAGTAAGTAGTAACGTAGGAAATATAATGTCCATTCATTTATCCACTTGAATTCTATGTGTGTTTATAAAATATAAGATTTAATTGTAAAATTGCTGAATTACTATTTACAAGTGATAACATTATAAACACGTTATATTTCATGAGTAAAATAAAATGTCACTTGTTAGCAATGATTTAATTATGCTGAAAGACTTGAGACAGTTGGCATGCAAAGGGGAGCGCCCACGCTAATCCCAAGGAAGCAAATCAATTTTAACAACGTGATACTTGAATATCTAAAGCTAAAATCTCATAAGTAATTATTATATATCTAATATAAGTTTATTTTTTACTTCATCAACTATT
Organism: Agonum fuliginosum; assembly: GCA_947534325.1. Lineage (NCBI taxonomy): Eukaryota > Metazoa > Arthropoda > Insecta > Coleoptera > Carabidae > Agonum > Agonum fuliginosum. The sequence goes on along the minus strand of OX384030.1, from coordinate 34,760,321 downwards.
TTAATTTTGCTATAATACAACAAATTTGATATTATTAAATAATAATGATATTCCATGTTGTTAAGCAATTTACACTTGACATTTAAAAAGCAAGAAACTTGATGCGACAGCGACGGCCGGCGAAAAAGTAAGAATTCTAACACTGAAATAATATTATATTTGTACCGTGTATAAAACAAATTATTGTAAGATTACACAATTAGCTGTCAAAAATAAAAGATGTATTTGTAGTTTGCAAAAAGTATTTTTCTCCGTAAAGTACCTATATGAAAATGAATTTAGTAAATCTAAGAGACTTTTGTGACAATGACATCAAAGCAATTAAATTATGTTTTTAGTAGAAAATTTAGTATTTCCGAGCTTTGCCAGTTTTGTTTCAATTAGTTTTCGCTCTGGGCAAAAAACTACCTATTAGTGCACAGCGGCTCTAAATTGTTGGGCGTATACACTGCTCGATTCAAATAAATGGACCGCTATTGAAACTTTTTCAACTCCATTCGTTAAACAAAATGTCAGCAACAATATGATATTATTGTAGAAACTATGATTTTTCTCTAATTGATAAATTAAACCGATTTGTTACATTTACATATAAGTAAATATCGTCTTGTTAGTTCAATAAAAACAATTTAGAAAGTCACTGGGGATATATTTTTGTTGTTTTGGTGCCACAATAAAATCTTATAAATAACGTATAGCACTGTATAGTTAATAAAAGCTTAATATTAACTTAACTATGTTGTATACTGGCTGGTATAGTCGTACACAGTACCGGTACCTTTTGCAAGATGCAGAGCACGTTACTTTGCCTTTACGTACTTATACGGTCAACCTAAGAGACTCGTAACAATTCTGCACAAATTTCAACTTATTCAATGAGTTATTCCGTTTTAATTTTAGTTGAAAAATCTATACAGAATTCTAAATAGTAAATATACGAGCAAAGTTTTCCTTTAAAAATGTTTTGTGCTTTATGTTACAGAGACTAGATTATTAAATGAATGCACTGCTGCTTCTGTTTTATAATTTGTCAGCTTACAACAGAATTTGACTGGTATTTGTCATAGCTAAGAAAAACAATAACATTCAGAAATAAGCAAATTTGAGAAATGACTCGAAGTTGAATGATAATAAATAAACTTACGTTGAAAAGCAGTGCGAATCCCATTTGTTTTATCCATTAACAGCAACCTATGTATACTAGCACGAATCATAGATATATGAATATTGGGCACTGTGCACAGACAGAATGTGTCCTATCCTAGTGCAGCACAAAACAGCAACAGCAACAACCCTTTGACAACGATGAAAGTGACTAACGCCCAAACACGGGACGCAACCGACTCGGCTTCAGCGTCAGCGTTCAGCTGCGTTCAGCGCTCAACGGATAACAGGCTCGTCTCATAATACCACGCTTGCGCATAAAATCACAAGATTCGTCTCCTATATGTAGCTCTCATCCTATAAATCTATTAAATATAAACATTCAATTTAACTACAGTTGACTGAAACAAATACTTTCATTACAAAAACAAAATCCTTGAGCCTGTAAATCTATTTATTTCAATGTTTATTAAATTCCACATTTGTAGTATACCAAAGGAATTTTATAAAACTCGACTCGACTAGTGGTAGGTACACTAATATCGGAATAGTAATATTTCGATAGTGCTTTATTTAAGTTGGAAGCACAATGTATATAAATAGAAGAGATTAGTATAGTTATAGTTGCATTGTGCATTTTACAAAGTATAACATTACATGAATAAAACAATCAATTATATGACCCTTGACCATAAATTATATTTCACTATTAACGGGACTCGAAATGAACCGGAACAGGAACGAAAACCGCAGCTATTTTAGAGAACCGCGAACCAATCCGAACCATTAAAAAATAATTTGACAAATCCATAACTGGAGTCGATCCGATTGGTATTAACTTTTAATGAATATTGTTATCTTTTCTATGGTTCAGTCAAGTTTGTAATTATTTTTTTAAATCAATTATTATACTTTAGTCCAAAACTGGAACGATTTTTAAATTTAATTGCTTGTTATCGTTGAACCAAAACCGGAACTTGAATCGGTTTTTTGAAAACCGGTAACCGGTTCACTCCAAGAAGAAATATTTCATATTTCAGAACAAAACCTGAACCCTATAAAGCACAGTGAACCGCGAACCGAAGCTGAACCGTTATTTTGTGCGGTTCGATTCCTTGCAATAACGCTTCGATTGTTTTTATTTCAGAGAACTATTTTATATAAATATACGAATTTCATAGATATTTGTATAGAGCAACGCCCACTGCTCTCTTGATTAAAAACTTTACTTTCAAGTTATTATAATTCATGACAGTTTTTATAAAAGAGTATAACTATCTTTCATGTTATTTCAACTTGAGTTCAATCTAGAAAGCGTTATATTTAATTACAGAAAGTATGTTTTTTCTTTTCATGACTAACAACTTAATTATGAGATATAATACATCAAATAAAATGAAATAACATAAAAATATTGAATTTGAGCAATTATCTGGTTAAAATAGATAGGACTTTATAGTATGAGTATTATTGAAATTGAAAATTAAATGAATGAATGCGATCCCTCTAGGTAACATTCACATATTATCACATTCACGCATTAGGTACCAATCCTATATAGGTACTTCAATTTAGTTCACTATAAATGTTTTTCAAATTAATTTTTGTTTTTTCGGTGCTATCAATTTCTATAATCAGTGCAAGAAATATAATATAATATTTTCAATAAGTAATGTATATTATTCCAGTTTTCAGCTGATTTTTCAAGAAATACAAGAATGCAATTAAAATGATAATGAACAGAACACTGAAAGTAAATATTAGAGAGATTATCACCAGCGTTAAATTGTAACTGACATTGTATAAATTGCCGAGCACTGTCAAAAGAAGATAAATTTAAAATGTCAAAGCTTTTAATTAATATACCTACTGAAGAAACCCTGCAGCTATTATATTTTATGTAAAGTAAATCTTTTCATTTATTATAAATTCATTCAAGAATAAGAACAAATGTATACCATCATAATTACAAATTGCACACTATGTTACTTCTAACATAGAAATAATGATTAATTTAATACTATTTGGGATTTATTTCTGGTCTTAAATAAATAAAAATATATTTTACACTAGAATCATATCTGTCTAACTACACATAGTTACCTTTACCTGTTGTGAAATTATATATCATTCTGTTTACACAATAATGAATTGCTTGTAATTTGAAACAACATAAAATAATAACATATCAGGGTTAGTTTATATAGGTATGTAATCTATTCTAAGCAATTTATAAACAAAAGTATTCTCATATACCTACATAAAGTATATTCTCATGTATACTGAGAAATTAATAAATCATTAAAAACGATTGAATTGAAACCATTTGATTTCATAAGAATGAGTAAAGTGAATTTAATATGAATCACATGCCACCAATGACTCTATATTTGATGCAGATTACATAAATTGCCAAAAAATATACTAAACAGATCAAGTCATTAAAGCTACCCATATGCAAAGTTTGCAAATTACTAAATAAATTCATGAAGCCATCAAATCAAAGCAAAATTTTCACTAGGTGTACCTAACCTTTTCGTGTGTTCAAAGAATACCGAATGAAAATCTATTGATTACTACGACGATAAAATTTTGTCTTTAATTAACTCTACAGAAATAATGAGTTATGTGGCCAAATTTTGATATTATGTTATCAGGAACAGGATGTATCACACAAAAATAAAATCTCAAATGATTGCTTTGAAACTACACGTTCTTTAAGATAACGACAACTACACAGGTATGGCTACTGTTTGCAGAAACGATTAAGTTTTAGTAATAAACTAGCGTCAGGCCCCGCTACGCGGGCCTTCGGCTAGGTCGCGCTGCCGCGCGACAAGGGGGATTCGCCCGCTCCGCGGGCTCAATCTTCGCGAACTCTGAATGTGGGACAGTTCGGTACTTCGTGCCTCAATTATAACGATTTTAACATTCAAACTCTACCGCTGCGCGCGACAAGAGGGACTCGCCCGCTTCGCGGGCTTAAGCTTCGCGGACCCTGAATGTGGGACAATTTGGCACTTCGTGCCTCAATTACTTATAACGATTTTAACATTTAGACTCTACCGCTGCGCGCGACAAGGGGGATTCGCCCGTTTCGCGGGCTTAAGCTCCGCGGACCCTGAATGTGGGACAATTTGGCACTTCGTGTCTCAATTATAACGATTAAAACATACAGACTCTACCGCTGCGCGCGACAAAGGGGATTCGCCCGCTTCGCGGGCTTAAGCTCCGCGGACCCTGAATGTGGGACAATTTGGCACTTCGTGCCTCAATTATAACGATTTTAACATTCAGACTTTACTGCTGCGCGCGACAAGGGGGATTCGCCCGCTTCGCGGGCTTAAGATCCGCGGACCCTGAATATGGGACAATTTGGCACTTCGTGCATCAATTATAACGATTTTAACATTCAGACTCTACCGCTGTGCGCGACAAGGGGGATTCGCCCGCTTCGCGGGCTTAAGCTCCGCGGATCCTGAATGTGGGACAATTTGGCACTTCGTGCCTCAATTATAACGATTTTAACATTCAGCCTCTACTGCTGCGCGCGACAAGGGGGATTCGCCCGCTTCGCAGGCTTAAGCTCCGCGGACCCTGAATGTAGGACAATTTGGCACTTCGTGCCTCAATTATAACGATTTTAACATTCAGACTGTACCGCTGCGCGCGACAAAGGAAATTCGCCCGCTTTGCGAGCTTAAGCTCCGTGCTCCGCGGACCCTGAATGTGGGACAATTTGGCACTTCGTGCCTCAATTATAACGATTTTAACATTCAGACTCTACCGCTGTGCGCGATAAGGGGGATTCGCCCGCTTCGCGGGCTTAAGCTCCGCGGACCATGAATGTAGGACAATTTGGCACTTCGTGCCTCAATTATAACGATTTTAACATTCAGACTCTACCGCTGTGCGCGACAAGGGGGATTCGCCCGCTTCGCGGGCTTAAGCTCCGCGGACCCTGAATGTGGGACAATTTGGCACTTCGTGCCTCAATTATAACGATTTTAACATTCAGACTGTACCGCTGCGCGCGACAAAGGAAATTCGCCCGCTTTGCGAGCTTAAGCTCCGTGCTCCACGGACCCTGAATGTGGGACAATTTGGCACTTCGTGCCTCAATTATAACGATTTTAACATTCAGACTCTACCGCTGTGCGCGATAAGGGGGATTCGTCCGCTTCGCGGGCTTAAGCTCCGCGGACCCTGAATGTAGGACAATTTGGCACTTCGTGCCTCAATTATAACGATTTTAACATTCAGACTCTACCGCTGTGCGCGATAAGGGTGATTCGCCCGCTTCGCGGGCTTAAGCTCCGCGGACCCTGAATGTAGGACAATTTGGCACTTCGTGCCTCAATTATAACGATTTTAACATTCAGACTCTACCGCTGTGCGCGACAAGGAGGATTCGCCCGCTTCGCGGGCTTAAGCTCCGCGGACCCTGAATGTGGGACAATTTGGCACTTCGTGCCTCAATTATAACGATTTTAACATTCAGACTGTACCGCTGCGCGCGACAAAGGAAATTCGCCCGCTTTGCGAGCTTAAGCTCCGTGCTCCGCGGACCCTGAATGTGGGACAATTTGGCACTTCGTGCCTCAATTATAACGATTTTAACATTCAGACTCTACCGCTGTGCGCGATAAGGGGGATTCGCCCGCTTCGCGGGCTTAAGCTCCGCGGACCCTGAATGTAGGACAATTTGGCACTTCGTGCCTCAATTATAACGATTTTAACATTCAGACTCTACCGCTGTGCGCGACAAGGGGGATTCGCCCGCTTCGCGGGCTTAAGCTCCGCGGACCCTGAATGTGGGACAATTTGGCACTTCGTGCCTCAATTATAACGATTTTAACATTCAGACTGTACCGCTGCGCGCGACAAAGGAAATTCGCCCGCTTTGCGAGCTTAAGCTCCGTGCTCCGCGGACCCTGAATGTGGGACAATTTGGCACTTCGTGCCTCAATTATAACGATTTTAACATTCAGACTCTACCGCTGTGCGCGATAAGGGGGATTCGCCCGCTTCGCGGGCTTAAGCTCCGCGGACCCTGAATGTAGGACAATTTGGCACTTCGTGCCTCAATTATAACGATTTTAACATTCAGACTCTACCGCTGTGAGCGACAAGGGGGATTCGCCCGCTTCGCGGGCTTAAGCTCCGCGGACCCTGAATGTGGGACAATTTGGCACTTCGTGCCTCAATTATAACGATTTTAACATTCAGACTGTACCGCTGCGCGCGACAAAGGAAATTCGCCCGCTTTGCGAGCTTAAGCTCCGTGCTCCGCGGACCCTGAATGTGGGACAATTTGGCACTTCGTGCCTCAATTATAACGATTTTAACATTCAGACTCTACCGCTGTGCGCGATAAGGGGGATTCGCCCGCTTCGCGGGCTTAAGCTCCGCGGACCCTGAATGTAGGACAATTTGGCACTTCGTGCCTCAATTATAACGATTTTAACATTCAGACTCTACCGCTGTGCGCGACAAGGGGGATTCGCCCGCTTCGCGGGCTTAAGCTCCGCGGACCCTGAATGTGGGACAATTTGGCACTTCGTGCCTCAATTATAACGATTTTAACATTCAGACTACCGCTGCGCACGACAAAGGAAATTCGCCCGCTTTGCTCCGCGGACCCTGAATGTGGGACAATTTGGCACTTCGTGCTTTAATTATAACGATTTTAACATTCAGACTCTACTGCTGCGCGCGACAAGGGGGATTCGCCCGCTTCGCGGGCTTAAGCTCCGCGGATCCTGAATGTGGGACAATGTCGATGTTCGATCCCCATTTTAAACAATTTTATAAAGTAGTTATCATCTAGCCCTTTAGTTTTAAAAATATATCAAACTCGATGGATTTGTGATAAATTCCGAGGAAACTATAAAACCGGAAAATGCTAATATAAAATGTTTATAATTTTAACTGTAATATAAGTACTAAATTTTCTGACGTCTTTTGATATGATTATTGGAATATACCAAGTAGGTAGTCATAGTAGTGTTTTAAAAAGAAAATAACAAAATTTTGTGAAAACTAAAAAAAATGCTTTTTGTCCGACTAAAAACAAAAGCCAAATTGTCAAAAATCATTTTAATGCATACTGTAGATTTTTTGTCCTTATTAAGACCTTAAATTTGATATCAATCGCGATATAATTTTAAAAATATTCAGAAAAACAAATGCCGCTCACCGACTGCAATTTTTACTTATTAAACAGCCATCATTTTGGGCAACATTAGACGAGAAGTTTGATACCAATCATGATTTATGTTAAGTTTTTATTGAAAAACATATGCCGATCATAGAAGCCATATTTTGTACCCCTTGGTACTAATTACCATACATATTTTTGTAAAAACAGATTTGATACTTGATACAAGTACAAGTGCAATAACAATCTAGATCATCTCTAGTCCGCGTCGTGTCCCGTGCTTGTCCAGTTGTTAGTTAGTGTGCGTATCTAGGATAAAGATCCCAGTGGGGCGACTTGGGCAGGACAAACTCAAATTATTCAACCCAAACTCAAGTACAATAGATAAAAATCCCGATTATCGGACACCATTTTTAGCACGTTTGTTAAATTTGTATATTAATTTGACATTTAAAACTTTCAGTAAAATACTGAGAAATAGTACCTATTATCCATGGATATTGGATATAGATACCTAATTTTAATTAAACATTTACACTTGGGTCAAAATATATTACTATAAATACTACAGTAATAAATCACAATATGATTCAACTTCACAGTGCATTGTAAAATTGAATAAAAATTTTCAAAAAATATATTACAAATTTCTACAAAAGCATGTAAACATAATACGTGCTCCATCTTTAAATACTCAATAAAATTTTCAAAATACTTCTACCTTATCAAATATAAAAGATAAATCCAAATAAAATTTCAAATTGGAAACGTCAAATCTGACAGTAGACAAAAAAATCAATTTTATCAAAAAGAAAACAAAACTTCCATGGCATGCTCCCATTTGCGTTCCGTGCATTTTTCAGTTTTTTCTTAATAACTTTCTTAATATACCCAATATTGGGTTGAAACATGCATAGAAATATAGTCAAATTCATCCTCTACCTATATGTCAAATGAAAAAAACAATCGAATAACGTATAATGCCCGTATCCAAGGAGTCAAAAAAATCACTGTTTTTCAACTCCCCTGCGACTACCACGCCATCTACAATATTCATATACCCAAAAGGCACTACTTCACATGAACCTCTATGAAATAAAAAAAAGTTCATAAAAATCGGTTCACCCGTTTAGGCAGTAGGCGAGTCTAAAAACGGTTGCTAAGCTGCTGAAAATGATCTCAAGCCTTTTAGTATATAAGACTAGCATCGGCCCCGCTACGCGGGTCTTCAGCTAGGTCCGTGCTGCCGCACGGACTGTGTTTATATGGCCTCACACTCGCTTCGCTCGCGAGTAACATAACGAATTAATTTCGGGCCTCAAATGAATCCAATTTTACATTTAGATTAAAATTGAATTTTAAATGTCACTTTGACATTGACAGCTGTCACTTTGACATTGATTGCTGTCACTTTGATATTGATTGCTGTCACTTTGACATACGCAATATTTTCAATTAAATAATTATACATTTAAAATTGTTGCAAAATCGAAATGTTTTACTGAATTTAGATTGCGACTTAACAAGGACACATAAACAAAACATTGACAGGCGAAGCGGGCGAATCCCCCTTGTCGCGCGCAGCGGTAACGTCTGGATGTTAAAATCGTTATAATTAATATACGAAGAGCCAAATTGTCCCACATTCAGGGTCCGCGGAGCCTAAGCCCGCGAAGCGAGCGAATCCCCCTTGTTGCGCGCAGCGGTAGAGTCTGAATGTTAAAATCGTTATAATTGAGGCACGAAGTGCCAAATTGTCCCACATTCAGGGTCCGCGGAGCTTAAGCCCGCGAAGCGGGCGAATCCTCCTTGTCGCTCGGCAGCGCGACCTAGCCGCAGGCCCGCGTAGCGGGGCCTGACGCTATCCATATATTAAAAGAGCTTGAATTTGATATGAAACTCGATATGATTTTTTAATAAAAACAAATGACAATAATTGTTGGTCGCCATTTTCAATAATTTTATAAAATTGGTGCTCACTTGGTAGTTTAATTTAATATCAAACTCGATATTGTTCTATACAATTTTTTTTTGTTAAACACAAAATGCATATTGTCGACCTTCAATTTTAACAGTTTTATAAAGTACCTAGTGTTCCTCTAATCCTTTACTTTAGCATCAAATACCATGAATTTATGATACTTTCCGGTGAAAAAGTTCCTTTTTTGCTTTTTTATTTTCAAATAATTTTTTCTTTGCATGTAGGTACCTAAACTTCTGACATTTTTTGTTGGGACTGTACTTGAAATGACTGTAAACATAAAATAGGTACTAATAATGATAAACATACAAAAAATGGTTCTTTCGATTATTACTTAATATAATTTACAAATTGCTTCTATTACTAATATAACTTAAGATACGTGCATCTGAATATCGAATTATTGTAAACTGTAAACGTCAGTTTGACAAAACATGGCATTGTTTTTTTCAAATGTGTGAACAATTTTTACCCTGAATGTACTAAAACTTCTGACGTGTTTTTCTGGGACTGTACTTTGTAATGACTGTCAAAATAAAATAATTTGTCTAAAATATGATTAAAATTGATGAAAATATTGAAAATATTTTCGCTCTCTCTATTATAACTCAAAAAATTAACAAATTTCTTCTATTAATTGTATTACTTAAGATAAATGCATTTTATATCTCGAATTGTAAACGTCAGTTTGACACAATGTAGCATTGTTTTTTATTCAACAGTCAGTTGTAAAACATTTGAGCATTCAAAGCTCTGATGCACTGATGAAATTTCAGTTTTTAATTAATAACTAAAAAATCTTTTGCCTAATTTTGCTTATTCAACTAATCTAATAAATAGTTTTACTTACATTTTAATAGTTTCATGTTCATGTAATATGTAAACAATAATGTAAAGCAAGATGTAAGCAAAAGATGTCATTTGTACTGTCACTGTTATAATAATGCCAGTTTTGTATAGAAACAAATCATCGACAACAAGATACTGAAATTTCAAAAAAGTAGATTTAAATTGTCCTATAGTTTATAAATGGTACAGAATAGTCATTTGTGTATCAAGGCTGTAAAAGTGATCTTTTTTGGCCGAATCTGAAGTTTGCAGCCGAGGCGTAGGCCGAGGCCAGCAATTCAGGTGAGGCTAAAAACACTTTTAAGCCGAGGTGCACACAACATTTTTTAGGTGGCTATCAAAAATATGTAATTTTATGTCAAAAAAGTTTCTTAGTATCATCAATAATTTTATTTATATAATTTAGGTTAACTAAGTTGTAGGTAATTACTTCTAAATATATTTACCAATGAAATAAATTTGTTATTTAACGGCCGTAAAGTAAATGCGGCCGTGAAGTAAAATCCGGCGTGAAGTAAATGCGGCCGTAAAGTAGTCATTTTGACGGGTGTCAAAAAATGTGACACTTTACGGATGTCAAAGGATACGTAAAACAACTATTTATGCAATAGCCACCTAAACAAATTCTTTAAAAAAATCTGTGTTATATCATAAATGCTTTATGTATCTACACTAGATAATTTGAGAAAAATCATATTACTCTATATGAAAAGTCTTACTTCCGGTTTATGAATTGGTACTAAAATACAATTGCGGTCTATTGAAAATCGTATTTAAACCTTAGATATAAAATTTGGTATTTAAATGTTTGATATTTTTGGAGTTATCGTTTCCGAAGAAATTGTAACATACAAACGAACGCACGAACGACCACACACACGCACACACACACACACACAGACATCATCTCAAAAATGTGTAATTCGTATTCTAAAGACCCTAAAACGTGCTTATCTGTCAAAAACTCATACTCGAAATTTTTGACCCATCACAATACCTCTCTTATAGAATAGCGGCGAGAGGTAAAAACTATTCTATCTGGAACATTGAGACCGCAGGAGATTATGTGTTGGCCATATCAGATTTTTTATTTCGCGACAGATCTGTCATGGAGTAGAATCGTACAGTAATAAATATTAATGGGCAAAAAGCGGCGTATTGTTTTTGTTGGTATTAAAGATATTTTATAATAACAAATTCCTATCGCAGCCCATCATTTAAAATAATTTTATTCATAAGCCCTTATCTGGAGGTTGATTCTGTAACTTGCGTGAGTATTTGCATGACTACATTTGCGTTAGAGTTAAGCTGGATTCACATGAACCGTTTACACCGTTCGTTTTGCGGACGTAGCGGCCGCAAAACACGTTGGTATTTCACATGAGACGACAACGTTTTCAGAGCTGCGCACTACTAGAAATGAAAAATAAAATATAACCAAAATTGTTTGATTATGTTATATTTTAATGTCACTTGTATTGTTTGTTGTGATCAGTGTGTAAGTAACGATAAGTAAGAAGAATGGATAATTTTCCTGAAATTTTAATTACTGAAGCATCCCTGTCTCTATAATCCCGGAGATAAGGATTATAAGAATATTACTAGGTTGGTATTACTACAAATCTCCGCATTCTCCGTCTCGGAGCATGCGCAAATGGAAATGACGGTCACAACGGACCGTCAAAGCCGTCAAAAGTTGAAATATTTCATTCTCGCCGTCAACGCTCAAACCGTTGAGAACGTTCAAGTGTCAAACCAATCAGGCAACGGAACGGTTGGAACGGTACGGCAGTAACGTCTCATGTGAATCCAGCTTTAGTATGACGTCACTGTTCCTTATCTGGTGACTTTCATGGGGAAACTAGTTCGTTAGGTTTTCACACTGTTTTGGTATTGGTGGTAACCTTGTGGTAACTGTCTACTGTCATTCTCTCACTCTCTCTTTTCTATGGTCATTGTCATTCAGAGATTTTAAATGAACGCTACGGAAGAACAAAAACAAATAATAATCAATTTCATGGAAGATAATGTTGATTTTTTGTATTCCGAAACCCGACTTCTAAATGCGATTGCATTTGGTATAATAAAAATTGGCGTGCTTCTTTGCTCAATCTAATTTTTTTACAAATTCCGAATTTTCAATTTCGAAAGGATTTTGAACGTCCCTTAGCTGCCTACGTATAAGACGTATGTTAGGTGGTCTTTCCTCCAATACTTCTTCATCAATTGCAATAAAAATGTTCGCTATAGCCATTATTTATCCTTAAACAATTTTATTGATATATAGGTAGATTCCGGTAAGTTCATAAAATCTATTATAGGTAAATATTTACGGGTATAACGTGGTATAACACTAATAAAACTAAACTTTAGAGTGAAGATAAAAACATTTACACTAATTAAATAAAAATTACATTAGTTTCTAAAACTTAACTAATTAATAAATGTAGAATTGTAATACACTTACTTAACTCAGCAATAAACCAAAAATTTAAAACCGCAAAATGACAATAATAAATACAAATATAGTGTTAGGGTGGGCCTGGGTGGTGCAGGTCCCATCCTGTGGCCCACCCAATACTTAATTGAGGCAAAATAAATGTTTATTAATATGATATAGCGGAAAATGTTGTATTTTTTAATAGATATAATGTATGTCAGTCTGAGTGCTCGTGAAATCTTTATTTATGCATACATATTTGATGTCATATAACTAAGTCAAATTCTTTCAACAGAGAAAAAAATTGTAGCCTCGCCTCGCTCGGCCTATATCTATATTTTTTTAAAACAAAAATTTTACTATAAAAAGTACGGCCCACTTTAATGTTTTACTGGCACACCCTTAGCCCACCTAAAAAAATCCTAATTACGTCCCTGAGATCCCAGTAGGTCGGACGCCATTTTTAACACGTTAGTTAAATTTGTTAATTAATTTGACATTTAAAGTTTTCAATAGTAATATATCAAGGGACCATTATTTTGCTAGCAAAATTTATTTCAAAAGATTGTTGCTTGGTAACATTTCGAGACAAATGACATGATCAAAATCCCTAGCTGAAGGCGAGGGACATAGACAAGAGATATATTTAGACAGGAATCTCCTATGATACTAGGTTGAACGCTACTCCTAGCGGTTGTAATTTGGAACTAAAGAGTAAAAAATGCAACCCGTTTAACAACAAAAATATTTCAAAGTGTTTGCTGAGTTAATGTATTTCGATATTAAAATTTTTATTACATACATTTATTGTACCACAATTATTTTCTTGAAATTGTATTTCACATAAAATATGTTGAAAATTATTTATATTTACAATAAATGTGTGTAATATAAATTTAAATTTCGAAATACATTACATCAGCAAAAAATATTCTTCCTCGGTGTCCTCTTCGTAAACATCGATAATGTGTTGCCACCAAGGGCGGATCCAGATGAAGTTCTTAGGGGGGGTAATTTTGAAAAATGAAATGGGAGTATAGCGCCGTAGGCGAAATTTTTTTATAGTTCAAGGTCAAATGCCTTTTTTATGTGTAAAAATAAATTAAAACTTAATTTTTACTTCCACGTAAGTTAAAATAGTATTAACTTAAGTAGAAACTGGAATAGTATTCGATTTTAAGTTGTAACTTTAGGATTCTTGGGGGGGGGGAATTACTCTGTTACCCCCCCCCTTGTATCCGCGCATGGTTGCCACTTTGCCGTCATTTCTGCCCCGTCAATTGTAATTTTTAAATCGTATTTGATTAATTATTCCTCATGCATTTGAGGAGATGTGGTAGATCATAATAATGGTAACAATGGAACTGTTCAAATGTTCTAATGTCAACTAGTTTCATAGCTGCCAACTGTTGGTAAAGTTGATAAAATAGATAATTTTGTTATCATTCATGGCTGCTAACTGTCAATAGCGACATCTATTGACTAATTGAGTACTATAAATAACGGCCGAGTGCTTGCAATCTAAGTTACCAAAGCCAGGCGAGGGATTTTATCATTGAATTTGTCGAGGAATGTTACCTATAAGCAACAATCTTAAGAAATAATTTTACCTGCAAAATAATGAGACGAGATATATTTTGTTAGACTATTTCTAAATAAACAGACATAAAATATGAACTAATAAATTTACATTGGAGTGTCCTAATATTTTTATTATTAAATGTTTTCTAATGCCGGAGTAAGGAAAATTTGACACTGCTGCAGACCGATTAGAATAATTATTAGTCGTGGGTTTTCGTGTTTTTAAATCAAGACTAATTTATTGAGCCGAAACGGTTGTTTAGTTTGACATTAAATTTTTATACTAACCTTTGAGTGTCAAAATTTTATTTTAGTTTCTTTCGTTTCACAAGTTCATTAATAATTGGTTCCAAACTAAGGTTTTTGACGTAACTGTATTTTTTGGTGTTCTATTTGATATATTTTTTATTTCATCGTAAGAAGTTGTCACAAAAAGGTTCATTTGACACTTTTAATTTCAATTAAAAACAATACAAAATCAATAAAATTGTCATAGCTATGTATGACGGGTAAATTGTCACTTGAACAATCCCTAGGGAATTTTTACATTTTTTGCCGATATATTTTGTACGTCATTGGTTAGAATTTTAAAAATTGAAGCAAATGAATGGTTTAATTAAATGTGGGAAATAGTCAGTAAAATACTCCGAATTATACATAGTATTAGCCACTCATATTTAATATATATATATATATATATATATATATATATATATATATATATATATATATATATATATATATATATATATATATATATAGGTACCTAATTGTAATTAAAATTTAAACTTGTGTCAAAATATGACATAAATATAGTAATAAATAGTAACATGATGCAACTTCACAGTAGTGCATTGTTAAATTAAATAAAATAATTTCAAAATTTATATTTCAAATTTAACATAACTACCTATATGTAAACATAACGCATATGTTCCATCTTTAAATATTTAATAAAATTTTCAAAACACTCTTACCTTATCAATTATGAAAAATATATCGAAATAAAATTTCGAATTGGAAACGTCAAATCAAATCTGACACGAATTGACAACAAAAATCTTGTTTTATAAAAAAGAAAACACAAAAATTCCATGGCATACTCCCAGCTGTGTTCCGTGCATTTTTCGGTTTTTTCGTAATAACTTTTTTAATATAGACAATATTGGTACAAAACATGTATTAAAAATATAGTCAAAAACATCCTTTACCTATATATCAAATGAAAAAAACCATCGATCAAAGTATAATACCCGTTGCTAAGGAGTGAAAAAAGAGTGAGTTTTTTTCATTTCTCACTGAAACTATGACCCCTACAACAATGAAATATACAAAAGGCACTAGTGAAAATAACCGTTAATAATATAAAAAAAGTTTGATTAAAATCGATCCAACAATAAAACGTGTAGAAGAAAAAAAAGTTTGGTTGCTAACATGATGAAAACATAGTGAATTAAGCTAATTAGTATATATAGATAATAAACTATAAATTATAGGGCTAGCGTTTATGAAGGTATATTATGTATATATGAAATTGAGTTTGTTTCAAATACAGTTTGTTTAAATATTATATAAAATAATATAACTAGAAGCAAAGAAAGTTTATTTGAAAACATATCCATCCTAACATTGTTAATATAATTCTGTAAATAATACCCATATATTCATATGAATTAAATATTGAACATAAATCCTAATGCTGTATTCAGAAATAATTCATCGTACACCATTTGACAAAGCGAACTGAAAACAAAGGAGATGTGACCTAATTTCTCCGGTACAGTCAGAACTAGGACTATAAATGGAAGAATACGAATCAAATTTTTGTCTTGATGTTATATAGGTACTGAGTAATTAAAAGAAACCTGCTTCTTTCAAAAACATCTAATTAACCATGAATATTATATATAAAAGAAACAAACAGAAAAGTTAAATTTCATTTAGCTTGTATTTGTCTTGCAAATTAAAAATACTAATATCTTGAATTATTTCAAGTTCTTCATTAGAGTTAGAGACATAATCCTTTATATCTTTTTTCTTTTATTTCTTCTGTACTTTACAAGAAAATGAATAATTAGTTACCTCAATGAAAATGGTACTCATTTAAAATAATAATAGGTACCTATACAAGAACATAATATTTCATGATTCATGGTGAAGACAAATTGTGCAAGAGGAAAATCCAACAAGTAGGTGGTAAGTCAATTACCATAACAAAGGCACAAGTTAAACAGCATAATGTGCGATAATGTATCTATTATCAGGCATTATTGTTGATTATATTGGTTCTTTAATGGCCAATTTTTCACATTACACTAAAGGTATTCACTTCTGACACTACTTAGATAAAAGAAATCGCATCAAATTACAAAATGACGTCATATTGCAGATGAGTATTTTAACTTATATTTTAGTAAATAAATACACTGACACTTAGGTTTGTATACTCTTGTAGTACTTGTACAACTGAAATATGTCGCGCCTTGAGCACACATACTTACGGTCATTTGCATAGAGGGTCTTGTTTTATAAGCTTCTCACAGGAAGAGCAATAATCATATTTTACAAGTTATTCTACCAAGGGAAAATATAATATAGTATAGTCCGGGAGACAGCAAACATTTGCGTACATCATAAGGTACAAAAAGTTTGACCATGCCAAATAATGCGGCTTAACGTACCTTGATGCAGAAAAGGGTACAAATAAAATATTTTTTACGTAAGACGAAAAAATCAAGGGCTTAAGGCTTATAAGACGCCTTTAATTTAAAAAAAATAGTGAAATTATAACGCGACAAATTACATTTTGACTATGTACAAATTCTGTTGCGGGGTTATGTATGAAATATGAAATTATTATATAAGATCAAATATTTTTGTGTATTTTGCACATTAGACGTAATTCAAAATTCGAAAAATGCCAATTTTTACAGCAAATGGTAGGTATGTACATACAATTTATTTAGAGTAGGCTAATATTGAAGTAATTACAATATAAGTCTAAAATATCAGGAGCCCAATGCATAATACGTCTTTAACATAAAATGTGGCTCAAATATGTAGTATAAAAAGTTCCCTCTAGATGTCAGTAGATACGTACTAGTAATTGCCACGACGTGTAAACCTCTAAGTTTTTCGGTTCGTTATATTTTGTAGGATCAACAAGAAATGGTAAGTTTATTTACAACAGAAATAAATTACTTATAACAATTATGAAATAATGATGTAAGAATTAATAGTTCAGACTGACATTATTTCAATTTTAAAGTACTTAAGACTCTGAGGTTATGAATGAAAATAACGAATTATTCAAAATTCAATGATCGTTTATGATGGCTAATACAGCGAATTATTTGGCTTTTGTTATTCGTTGCCTCGTATTAGCGGGAATAAAATGCTATTATTTTTTGCCAAAACTTTACTTATCTGTCAAAAAATTTTTTTAATTCAAAATATCTATAGGCGAAATAAGTCGAAGTGGCTGACCTCTGGTGTCAGAAAAATAAGCTGAGTGTGGGATTTTTCAAGATTTATTTTTATTTTATGTCTGAAGATGAACTTGATATTAGTTCAAATGATTCCTGTAAAGATTTTGAGGATGATTTTTAATGTTTATTTCATAATTCATAATTCTGGTATAATTACTTATGTTGTTATTTGAAAAACTATAACCCATTTTTAAATTTCAGGCATCTTATGATCATTAAATTCCCTTTTTTTTCGTCTTAACTTGTAATTACTTTAATATTAGCCTACTCTGCAGAAAGTAGTGTAATAAATTGTATGTACCTACCTTTTGCTGTAAAAATTGGCATTTTTCGAATTTTGAATTACGTCTTGATCTTATATAATAATTTCATATTTCATACATAACCCCGCAAACAGAATTTGTACATAGTCAAAATGTAATTTGTCGCGTTATAATTTCACTATTTTTTTTAAATTAAAGGCGTCTTATAAGCCTTAAGCCCCTGATTTTTTTTTCGTCTTACGTAAAAAATATTTTATTTGTACCCTTTTCTGCATCAAACAATGTTAAAATCGTTTACCTTAAGACGAAAAAAAATAAAAAAATTTTCAAAATTTCAAATGCTTCTTATGTGTAGAAAGCCCCCTAAATTTTAGTCTTACGAAGTACTTTCATATTCTGTGCATCAACCCGCATCAGAATATGTCAAGATTTTTCATGTACCTTATCACGTTAAATTTGGCCCTTTTTTGAAATTTGAATAATAAACAATAAACGCTGTAAAATAGCGTGCAAAATGAATATTTTTGACTGTTTTCCGGACATATTATGGTAGTAATTTTAAAAGTGTTGTAAAAGTTGATGGTTTATCGCACTATTTATTAAAGTAAGAACCTGGTGAAATTGATTTTTATTCTTTTGCGACATTTCTACATGAATTCACGTCTCATCCAAACTCGAAATTTACTTTTCATTCTCTCCACAATGTTGATCTTAATCAATGAAATAAGGCAACTACAAATGTTTTGTAGAACAGAACCGGATAACGAATAGGTCTTTGTCATCATCAGTCAAAGCAACTTTGTACAATACAAACCGTGAATATTCTATTCCATTATTTCAATTACAACTTTCTCTGAAACAATATTATTTCAGCAGGTTGCAGTTGCACGTTGTATCTACCCATTATTAACAACAACAAAATTCATTATTATATGACTTCCTCATAACTTTGCATAATAAAGTTCAAATTAATGCAAATGAAATTTAGTCAAATGACAGACTGATGATACATCAAGTGTGCACCAGCCAAGAAGCAATTACTGCCTGAAAAAGGTGCTTTATTACGTAAAAAATAAACTAAAGAAAGGCTTTTTAATGAAGGTTTACAATCTTAAACGAAAATTATTCTTTAAAGAATTATTGCACTAGACTGGTGGTGAAAACGTTTTGGAAAATTTGAATTCTGACACATAATATGACATGTCTCATTAACACTAAAGTCTTAACTTATACAGGATGTCCTATGAAACTGGTTAAGCATGGGGATCTCGAGAACCATAAGAGATACGAAGTTGGTTAAATTAGACAAAAGTTGCCCCATTAGGGGGCCAATTTTTGTTTTCCCACAAAAATGCATAAATAGAACGTGCAAATTAGAAACTTGTACTAATTCAAACAAACGAGTTATAGGTGAAAAACGAAGTTGGCAAAATTTACATTTTTGCATATATCTAGCCACCTATGCTTTTTTGCCCTAAAGGGGCAACTTTTGTCTAATTTAACCAACTTCGAATCTCTTATGGTTCTCGAGATCCCCATGCTTAACCAGTTTCATAGGACACCCTGTTCCTGTATATTATATATTAACTTTATGGGATGTACATAATGTACCTAGTAAAGTCTGGAGAACACTTGAAATGAAATGAAGTTGCTGCGTGCTGTGTCTAAATGATTAGAGCGGAAAATTGATTCTATTCAGTCAGGCATTCGTTGCCACACTTTCACTTTACTTTACTTTACGCTAGACAGATGATATTTATATTTCATGATTTTCTTCAATTTCACGCAATAATACTCAAATACTAACTTGTTAAGTATACTTACATTAAAATAGAATCATTCATGATTTAAAAATAAATATGAAACATCAAATCTGTATTTCTCCTGAAATCTCTCATCATATAGATCAGTTTTAAAATTTTCATTATTTGCTTAATTATTTTTACACTCAAAGTTAATAAAATCTGAAAATCCCGGATAAAACCAGAAACCCAAATCAAATACATTATGAAATTTTATAATTATTATTTTCATTTATATTTCATATAAACATAATACACGTAATTCAACAAAGAATTACTGGCAATGAAACCAGATGAATTAATTATTACAAAAATCATTACAATTTTATAAACATTCTCGGCTTGAAAAATTGGTTTGTTAAAAGTCGCGGAATTTTGAATTCAGTACTTTGTTAGCTAACCAAAGATTTATTATAGAGGTTAGTGATAATCACTTATTTCAGGATTAAAATAACCCAGAAGATAAACACGATTTAACAATTCACCATTTTCATTTTCCAACCTTCACTATATATGCCCCCCCAAGCTCTAAGAAAAAACATTTTTATTCTCATTACCCCCCCCCCCCCCAGACTGATGTCTGGGTACACCACTGTTCTAGATCAATTTGTGTGATCTTTGATCTGATTTAGATCATCTTGTCTTTCAGGATCTTGATTTTGATCTAGATCAAATAAATATGATCTATAAGATCAGATTTTTAGATATTTTTTTACGCTATACAAGTTAAAATTAAATAAGACAATAATACAACTACGTAATCTTATATTATTATATTTTTAATGTTTTGATTTAAAACTGTAGATTGAATCGCTTATCTCTTATGTACTGTATTATATTGTTTTTACCTTCCGCTTACCTGTAAAGGAAGGTATTGGAATCATGCAAAAAATCGGGTGGTGAATTTTTAGTGGATGAGCACGAATTAGGGTCCTTACAACTCATTTTTGATAGTTTCACGATGATGATGATGATGATGTGTGTGTGTGTGTGTGTGTGTGTGTGTGTGTGTGTGTGTGTGTGTGTGTGTGTGTGTGTGTGTGTGTGTGTGTGTGTGTGTGTGTGTGTGTGTGTGTGTGTGTGTGTGTGTGTGTGTGTGTGTGTGTGTGTGTGTGTGTGTGTGTGTGTGTGTGTGTGTGTGTGTGTGTGTGTGTGTGTGTGTGTGTGTGTGTGTGTGTGTGTGTGTGTGTGTGTGTGTGTGTGTGTGTGTGTGTGTGTGTGTGTGTGTGTGTGTGTGTGTGTGTGTGTGTGTGTGTGTGTGTGTGTGTGTGTGTGTGTGTGTGTGTGTGTGTGTGTGTGTGTGTGTGTGTGTGTGTGTGTGTGTGTGTGTGTGTGTGTGTGTGTGTGTGTGTGTGTGTGTGTGTGTGTGTGTGTGTGTGTGTGTGTGTGTGTGTGTGTGTGTGTGTGTGTGTGTGTGTGTGTGTGTGTGTGTGTGTGTGTGTGTGTGTGTGTGTGTGTGTGTGTGTGTGTGTGTGTGTGTGTGTGTGTGTGTGTGTGTGTGTGTGTGTGTGTGTGTGTGTGTGTGTGTGTGTGTGTGTGTGTGTGTGTGTGTGTGTGTGTGTGTGTGTGTGTGTGTGTGTGTGTGTGTGTGTGTGTGTGTGTGTGTGTGTGTGTGTGTGTGTGTGTGTGTGTGTGTGTGTGTGTGTGTGTGTGTGTGTGTGTGTGTGTGTGTGTGTGTGTGTGTGTGTGTGTGTGTGTGTGTGTGTGTGTGTGTGTGTGTGTGTGTGTGTGTGTGTGTGTGTGTGTGTGTGTGTGTGTGTGTGTGTGTGTGTGTGTGTGTGTGTGTGTGTGTGTGTGTGTGTGTGTGTGTGTGTGTGTGTGTGTGTGTGTGTGTGTGTGTGTGTGTGTGTGTGTGTGTGTGTGTGTGTGTGTGTGTGTGTGTGTGTGTGTGTGTGTGTGTGTGTGTGTGTGTGTGTGTGTGTGTGTGTGTGTGTGTGTGTGTGTGTGTGTGTGTGTGTGTGTGTGTGTGTGTGTGTGTGTGTGTGTGTGTGTGTGTGTGTGTGTGTGTGTGTGTGTGTGTGTGTGTGTGTGTGTGTGTGTGTGTGTGTGTGTGTGTGTGTGTGTGTGTGTGTGTGTGTGTGTGTGTGTGTGTGTGTGTGTGTGTGTGTGGGTGTGGGTGTGGGTGTGGGTGTGGGTGTGGGTGTGGGTGTGTGTGGGTGTGGGTGTGGGTGTGGGTGTGGGTGTGGGTGTGGTTGTGGGTGTGGGTGTGGGTGGGTGTGGGTGTGGGTGTGGGTGTGGGTGTGGGTGTGGGTGTGGGTGTGGGTGTGGGTGTGGGTGTGGGTGTGGGTGTGGGTGTTGGTGTGGGTGTGGGTGTGGGTGTGGGTGTGGGTGTGGGTGTGGGTGTGGGTGTGGGTGTGGGTGTGGGTGTGGGTGTGGGTGTGGGTGTGGGTGTGGGTGTGGGTGTGGGTGTGGGTGTGGGTGTGGGTGTGGGTGTGGGTGTGGGTGTGGGTGTGGGTGTGGGTGTGGGTGTGGGTGTGGGTGTGGGTGTGGGTGTGGGTGTGGGTGTGGGTGTGGGTGTGGGTGTGGGTGTGGGTGTGGGTGTGGGTGTGGGTGTGGGTGTGGGTGTGGGTGTGGGTGTGGGTGTGGGTGTGGGTGTGGGTGTGGGTGTGGGTGTGGGTGTGGGTGTGGGTGTTTGTTTGTATTGCATTACTAGTGAGGACCTCTGCAAGTTTCACAAACGTAACGTGAGGACATTTCGTTCATCTGAGGACCTGAAGTCTGGTCCTCGTTACAACAGGGGTTGATTTATTTTTTTTCTTCATATTCACCCCTTCGTTTGTACTTTCCAATATATAACTCCATTTTTTTTTTCGGTCCTCAGATCACCGGTTTAGATTCATATGGTTTTTGGAGATTTTGTATATGAACCTTTTTTGTGTAAACACCAGGGCGGCGCTTTAATCGTTTCGTCGTACCAGTCCTCACATTTTTATATTTGTATAATTTTCCATATTTCCATATCGAAAGAGGACTGTGTTTAACAGTCATACAACACACTAACAATGAGGACATTGTGTGACTTTGGTTATAAGTAGAACTATAAGTGAGGTGCTGAATAGAAATAATTTCACAACACATAAAATTATGTAGACAAAGCCTTGAATTACACAAAAAATTACCAATTCACACTTTGAATTTGATAAAAAAATTATTTCCTTGTAATTAAGACTTCTGCGGAGGAAAATTGATTGTGCTACACAAATGAGAGCGTGTATACCAGATCATACAATAATAATTCTGCGAGGACTTTTTTGTATATTACTCATGTTTTTATATTTAAATGAGTACATCCACTCGCAACGCAAGTATTTAGAAAATCTTCTCAGACAGTAGGGTCAGTGTCAAAATTAAATCAAGTAAATTCAACTATTTTAGACCAATATAACCTAATATAAGTATCTGTTAATATTTTGGGTTCCTGTCATTTCGATTATGTTTATTGGTTTCATTTCATCAAAAATAATTGAATTTATTTGATTTAATCTTGACACTCAATCCTACTATTTAAGATGATTTCGTAAATACTTATTGTTGCGTTGTAAGTGAGTGAACTCATTTATATATAGAAATATTAGTGATATGCAAAAAAGTCCTCACATAATTATCATTGCATGTTCTGATATACACGTCCTCATTTATGTAGCACAATCAATTTTTTCCATATACTCACGTCCTCACATTGATAGCTATGGGCCGGGGCGCTTTCGAGCATAAATCCGACAATGTCTTCTGTATGTTGAAAACAATAATTTACCTACTAATAAATTGTATAACGTCCATTGCCTACACTTATTAATTATTTCAATTTCTGGTATACCTATACATTTATTATTGTATGTAGAGTATGAAAGTTTTCTCTAGGTTCTCACATTTGCAAATGTATATACCGTGACATTTATTATTTATTAAGGAAAACTGTCATAGAAAGAAACAATTTCATGACTATATAATGTCCTTTGCCCTATTAACGATACGTATTAAGTATTTTAGTCTCTGGTATATTCATTATTATTGTATAATATGAATATTTTCTTGAGATCCTCAAATTTGCATTATATAAGTTGAATTATAAACCGCGAACGCGCGAAGACAACGATGCGCTTGCGCTGCTTTGTAATAAACCGTTGCCATAGAAACCCCCTACCACATAATAAAAATAATTGCCTTACAGCAATTCTTAATACTTGTTGTGTTGCAAGTGTGAGAAAAATATTAATTTAACATCGATTTACGAATGTTAATAATTGCCAATACTTATCAACTTCAACCAAAAGTATAATTTGTATTATTTATTGAATTTTTGATATAATATGTTCTACAAATATTTAAACCACAAAAACAGTCTTCAAATAAAACTACCGACCATTACTCAATTAATAATAAATTTTAATTTCGTAGAAGCATACAAAAAATATTTACCTACTGTTTATATTAAAGTTTTACTATAGGTCCTCACATTTAATTTGAAACTTAAGGCGGGAATTTATAAATATATAAGTATATCTACCTTAAAGAATTGCATATATAATCGTATAAATAAAATAAAAGTATAATTAAAATTTATTTTTAAACTTAAGCCTATCATCTGATCAAATAATTCAATTAAATTTTAAATAATATATATAAAAGCATAATTAAGAACCAGCAAGAACAGGCACTAGATAGTACAGTTGGTAGAGCGTTGAACTAGCGTTCCAATTATTTTGAGCTATCCTGGGTTCGAGTCGCAGTTGAGTCGAAAAATTTGCAATAATTCTATTTTATAGTTTTTGAGAAACTTAATTTTAGTACTGCATTCTTTTTTTAACATACTCATAATTGTTTTTATCGAATATTAAAAATAACTTTTTACAGGTTCTCACATTTGCTACTGCATGTAAAGTAATATTTGTTATCACTATCGTAGAAAAACTATTACAGAAATAAAAATGAACTAACTGTATAGCGTCCTTTGACTTATCAACTATAAGTAGTGAGTATTTATTTTCAGATATATTTATCAATTATTGTATAATGTAAATGTTTTCTTGAGGTCCTCACATTAGCTTATACAGGTTGAATAATTTCTCGCGAGGTCGCAAATATAACGATGCGCTTGCTCTACTATGTCATAGAAACCAGAAACCCCTTACCACATAATAAAAAAATTTGCTTTGTATCAATTTTTAATACTTGTTGTGTTGCAAGTGGAAGAAAAACATAAATATAATATCTACTATTATCTACCTACTAAGTTGTATAATTCATAGATTTTTGGGAGTCCTCACTTGTATATAAAAATATGAGTGATATACAAAACAAGAAGTCCTCTCTTAAATATTATTGTATGATCTGATATATACGTCCTCATTTATGTAGCACAATCAGTTTTTCTCCATATACTCACAACGCACATTCTACAATTGTTAGCTACGGTTCGATGCCCTTCCGAGTAGTATGATAAAAATTATTTACTAGCGTCCTTTGCCTTATTACTATCTGTATTGAGTATTTCAGTTTCTGGTATATACATTTGTTATTGTACAATTATAAATTTTTCTCCAGGTCCCCACATTTGTTAATGTATATACCGTAACATTTCTTACCTTCTTTGAAGAGAACCTGCCATAGTAAGAAATAATTTTAAAATTGTATAACGTCCATTTCCTTATTAACTATACGTATTAGGTATTTTAGTCTCTCTTATATTCATAATTATTATAATATATTTGAATGTTTTCTTGAAGTCATCATATTTGCTTATGAATTGTGAATCGTGAATTGTGAACGCGCGAACATAACGATGCTCTTGCGCTGCTTTGCAGTAAACCGTTGTCATAGAGAGTGATATGCAAAACAAAAAGTCCTCACTTAAATATTATTGTGTGATCTGATATACACGTCATCATTTATTGATTAATTTTTCTCCATATACTCATGTTCTCACATTGATAGCTACGGTTCGATGCCTTTCCGAGCAAAAATTTGACAATGTTCCCAGTATGATGAAAAAAATAATTTACTAACGTCCTTCCTTTCCCTTATTAACTATACCTATTTAGTATTTATTTTCTCGAGGTTCTCACATTTGCTAATGTATATGCCGTGACATTTATTATCATCTTTGAAGAGAAACTGTCATAGAAAAAAATCATTTACCAGTTACAGCATCCTTTGAATTAATAACCATACGTATTAAGTATTTTAGTTTCTGGTTTATTTATTATTATTGAATAATAAGAATGTTTTCTTGACGTCCTCACATTTGCATATAAAGTTTGCATTATTTCTCGCGTGATCGCGAACATAATGCGCTTGCGCTGCGTTGTAAGAAATCGTTGCCATAGAAACCCCCTACCACATAATAAAAATAATGACCTTGCATCAATTCTTAATACTTGTTGTGTTGCAAGTGTGAGAATAATATAAATTTAACATCGATTTATGAAAGATAATTTCCAGTACTTACCTACATCAACCAAAAATATCATTTGTATTATTTATACAATGTATGATATAAAATGTTCTACGAAAATTTAAACCACAAAAACAGACTTAAAATAAATCTAGCAACTATTATTCAATTAACAATAAATTCTAATTTCATAGAAACATACTAAAAATACCTATATACTTTTTATATTACTGTTTTACTACAGGTCCTCACATTTAATTTGAAAACTAGAGCGGAAATTTATAAATATTTGTAAGTATATTTGCCTAATTTTCTTTAAAAATTGCATATATTATCGCATAAATAAAATAGAAGTACATACAATTAAAATTTATATAAAAAATTAAGCCTTTCATCTGATCACAAAATTCAATTAAATGTTAAATAGTATGTAATTTTAAGATTCAGCATAGTCGAAATGTACACATACTAGTCGAGATAAATTTGAATTCGTACTTCCATATATTTACTTCACGATAATTCAAACTGTGGGCCTTCAATATTTTTGTAATGAATATTATTGTTCATACTTGAGCCAATCTTAGAATATTTCATCGTAGGTTTTCAAATAAAAATCAAAGTGTTCTAAACGTATGCGATATTTGTCAAAAAGTAGAAGTAAGACTCTGCAAGAACATGAGCTGGATAGCACAGTTGATAGAGTGTTGAACCAGCGTTCCAATTATTTTGTGCTATCACAGGTTCTAGTCACAGTTGAGTCAAAAATATTCACTAATTTTTTTTTTTTTGAGAAACCTACTTTTAGCGTTTCATTCTCTAACATAATTGTTATTATTGAATATTAAAAATATCTTTTTACAGGTTCTCAAATTTGCTACTGCTTGTAACGTAATATTTGTTATCACTATCAAAGAAAAACTATTATAGAAAAAAAATATTTTCCAACTGTACAACGTTCTTTGCCTTACTAACTATACGTATTGAGTATTTATTATCAGGTACATTTATTAAGTATTGTATAATATGAATATTTTCTTGAGGTCCTCACATTAGCTTATACAGGTTGAATTATTTCTCGCGAGGTCGCAAACATAACGATACGCTTGCTGTGCTTTGTCATGGAAACCCTCTACCACACAATAAAAATAATGGCCTTGTAAAATTTTTTATACTTGTTGTGTTCCAAATGGGAGAAAAACTTATATTAAACATTACCTACTGTAACTAAAAATATAATTTTATTAATTATAGACTTTTTGATATAATTTTCTTAAAAAATTAAAACACATAAACAATCTAAAAATAAAACTTGCGACCATTATTCAATTAGCAATCTGTATGAAACATTTTAATTTCATAGAATAAAGTCCTCACTTAAATATTATTGTGTGATCTGATATACACATCATCATTTACGTAGCACAATAAATTTTTCTCCATATACTTACGTCCTCACATTAATAGCTACGGGTCGATGCCCTTCCGAACAAAAATATGACAATGTTCTCAGTATAATGAAAATAATAATTTACTAACGTCCGTTCCCTTATTAACTATATATATTGAGAATTTCAATTTTCTGTACATACATTTGTATTGTACAGTATACATGTTTTTTACACTCAAAGTTAATAAAATCTGAAAATCCCGGATAAAACCAGAAACCCAAATCAAATACATTATGAAATTTTATAATTATTATTTTCATTTATATTTCATATAAACATAATACACGTAATTCAACAAAGAATTACTGGCAATGAAACCAGATGAATTAATTATTACAAAAATCATTACAATTTTATAAACATTCTCGGCTTGAAAAATTGGTTTGTTAAAAGTCGCGGAATTTTGAATTCAGTACTTTGTTAGCTAACCAAAGATTTATTATAGAGGTTAGTGATAATCACTTATTTCAGGATTAAAATAACCCAGAAGATAAACACGATTTAACAATTCACCATTTTCATTTTCCAACCTTCACTATATATGCCCCCCCAAGCTCTAAGAAAAAACATTTTTATTCTCATTACCCCCCCCCCCCCCCAGACTGATGTCTGGGTACACCACTGTTCTAGATCAATTTGTGTGATCTTTGATCTGATTTAGATCATCTTGTCTTTCAGGATCTTGATTTTGATCTAGATCAAATAAATATGATCTATAAGATCAGATTTTTAGATATTTTTTTACGCTATACAAGTTAAAATTAAATAAGACAATAATACAACTACGTAATCTTATATTATTATATTTTTAATGTTTTGATTTAAAACTGTAGATTGAATCGCTTATCTCTTATGTACTGTATTATATTGTTTTTACCTTCCGCTTACCTGTAAAGGAAGGTATTGGAATCATGCAAAAAATCGGGTGGTGAATTTTTAGTGGATGAGCACGAATTAGGGTCCTTACAACTCATTTTTGATAGTTTCACGATGATGATGATGATGATGATGTGTGTGTGTGTGTGTGTGTGTGTGTGTGTGTGTGTGTGTGTGTGTGTGTGTGTGTGTGTGTGTGTGTGTGTGTGTGTGTGTGTGTGTGTGTGTGTGTGTGTGTGTGTGTGTGTGTGTGTGTGTGTGTGTGTGTGTGTGTGTGTGTGTGTGTGTGTGTGTGTGTGTGTGTGTGTGTGTGTGTGTGTGTGTGTGTGTGTGTGTGTGTGTGTGTGTGT